>JBAHVQ010097647.1:0-22628 GCA_036872915.1 Nanipora kamurai | reverse complement strand
TATTATTATTATTATTATTATTATTATTATTATTATTATTATTAAAAGTCCTTTATGAGTCAGTAAATTAACCACGAAAGAAACCACGCCAACACTGGACTCTGGGTAACGTCCAAGAGTTGTGATTGGTTGAAGGTTTTCAACGACCAAAACATGGCTCGCGCAGGTTGCCCTCGTAATTCTAACCATTAAAATTTCAATCCATTTGTCCTTAATTCCAATCTTTTTGGTTTGATATTAGGGACCAAATGTTTAAGATTGTTAGTCAATCTATTACCAAAGTGAAATTCAAACAGATCAATCTGAAAAGATTCATGTTTCGTCCCATTTTAGAATGAAATCTGTCTTTCTTGCAAAAAACTAAATCATTTAAATTAAAAAATGTTAATAACTTCAATAACAACTGAAATTCTGAATCTTTTGAATTAAGGTTGTACCTAAGAACCAATGTTTCCGAGGTTTCTATAGCGGTCAGTTGGACTTAAATTCAGTGAACCTGCAAAAGACGTCAAACATTAACTCCTTTCTTCACGTTAGTGGTTTATAAATGCAGCACTGTAACAGAGTCTGAGATAATTATCGCATATGCAAAAGATTAGTAAAAGATCATATGCATACCTTTGATAATCAGTATAAAAAATTGCTCCATTTGACATCACTCCCCGGCTGACTGATGCGTTTGAAATAAGTTCGTCTGTTAAAAAAGATTATATATGCTAATTTCTAATTATTCCGCGAGCTCTCGATCTTGGCTTTCAAAATACATCCGGCTCTTAAATGTGAAATTTGGCTTTGACTGAAATACGTGTTGTGAAACATATGGTTAGGTGGTGATCATTCGCAGCAATACTGGGCACATCTGATCTCAGTTGATGAATTTAAGGGCCTGAAATCGGTACGTTGCGAATATATTAAGCTTGTGAGGGTGCATATCTTAACCAGGAATGGTACAAGAAGGCAATAAATATGCTCGTGTACAGTTTTTTGTTTCGTTGTTCTTAATAGAAATTCTTTCTTCATCGAAATCTCATTTGTTTTCAGATTTACATACCGCGGTGACAGAATTATGCAACTAAAGTGCGTCTCATTCACTTTTATTCTGCAGGGCAAGTTTAACAAACTACTGGTGACCGAGTGACTAGAATAAAACCGGGAGGTCGTGATAATTTTGGCAACTCTTTGTTTGATCTCTTGAGTTCAAAATCTAACCCGCGGATGTCATGCTGAAGTCTGTTGTTTTAATCACAGTTGTCGCTTCGTGGAGTTTGGTCCAAGTCAATGGTCTCGGATTTGGTGAGGTTTTCAACTTGAATGTAACTCATTTCATATCTTTATATATCAACGTAATATTTCCGTCGGGAAAGAGAGAGAAGATTTTAGGGATGTGCAAATTGTACCGACTAGACCTAACTGTCTCCCATGATTTGTTTTAGCCAAGAGTGCATGAATTGAAAAGCGACGTTTTCCTATCAATTCTATATCACAAACCAAGAATTATTTTTCTTTGCTGTGGTTGACATGCGATGTTCAATTGCTTCGGTACTTGCAAGATTCAACTATTAACTGTATTGATTATAATTACAAAGAACATTTGAATAACAGACTGTCGTGGTTCAGTCAGCACTTATGTCTCCGCAGCTGTAGTGATAAAACCTTGAGACATCAACGTTTCATGACTAACCTTACCGAGCTATTTAAATGCGTAGTAATAAACAAATTACAATGACGGTCATATTTTGAAGATGGACTATGTTACGCACAATTGTGTTTTCTGGCTAAGTTTTAAAACATCTTTGTCAAAACGTCACAACACATGCTCTTAAAATAGTAATAATAATTATAATTATAACTGTTTTCACCGAAGTCTTTCAAAAGTTCCAGCAATTTTTTGAAAAGTGAAGTCTTGGCTGTAGTAAGAAATTATACGTCATCTTTAAGACTTTGAATAGATTTTGTTTTGTCGAAGTAAGGAGATAGGAAGTTTCGCAGCTGATTATACTTTCTGTACATCCTAATTTAATCTCGTTCCCTCTAGTTATGTTGCTAGGGAAGTTGAGCACCTCAGAAGCGTCAATAAGCTTGAGAACTACTCGCGCATTCGACTCAATTTTGCGTTGACTCTCGACCTTTCGTGGGACTCCATGCGCTTTTCTCAAAGTCTGGAACTTTTCATTCAGTACCATAGTTCCAATATATTACTCTTCAAACTATATCAAAAACGGAGTCTCTCCTCATTTTCATAAAATTTAATACATTTAGGAAACCCACATTTTATCTAATATTTCATTTTTCTGTCAAAGTTTGTCAAACTTGACTTAATGAAGTCTTTCACCTTTTTTACCGTTTCACACAACCGCTTCAGAAAAGGTCCATCATTTTTTTTTTTAATATCGAATCCTATTTCCAAAATTTATAGAAGATGAATTATAATGTGTTAAATGTAAAGCATATTAAGTTCGACGTCAGCTGAACCAAACATTCAGATATATCTTCCCATACCATGGAAAAATTAGTAATCCAGCCCAATATAACTCACAACGTGGATTTTTCATCATAACGTAAAACCCGTGACTGTCTTAGCCCTATTTGAAATGTCAAACTTCTCATGAAACGAACATCACGCAAACTAGCAAAGCTTAGTACTCAAGCTGATCTGAAATGAGTTTGATACACATAAAAACATTTGACGGCTTTATCTTTCCTGCGATATAAGACACCTTTGTAGTTGCTATATGGTTTGAGTATTTTTTTTTCACGAATGTAGTAATTAATTCGTCTGGCCTGAAGTGAATCGGAGTTCAGCATGAGTTATCTGTCTACGGCAGATTATCTCGTCCACTTTGTTCGTCCTGAAAAAACTGATAATAGACTGATAAAATCATACGTATTATTCATTTAAAATTATAATCAACTCGTTTTCACAATACAACCGGTTATCCGCAAACGACGAATTATTTGTTTCAACTAAGTTTCCCATCTCCCTATACATCGGAAAGGTTCTGACTGAAACAAGAAACAGGATGTTCTGCCGAACCTAGTTGTTGTTCTTTGGCTTATCACCTCCCTATCACCTGAAACAGCTCTAATTAAGATGTATATTTGCTTCAGCGACATTGCCTGTCGAAACATGTTTCTTCGATTTGCCGACGAATGACGTAAAGTGATACACACAGGGACAGCCTAGAGCGCTTAATCACGGAGCGAATGTATACGTGGATGCTGAGTAGCTCAGTCAGTTAATATTTAAAATGCATCAAGAATCTTGCTGGCTGGTGTTTGGTACGGAAATCATTTGCATTTTCTGCCATGAGTTGCTATAAATTAGAATATATTACATCCACGAGGTTTTACTGCATATGGCTTATATGTGTATGTTTATGGAAGTTGATCATCCAGGCTAGTCTTGAGAAAGACTGTTGGTGAAAGAGACCTGACGTTTCGACTTCCATAGCGACGGTCATCTTCAGAGTCAAGTGAAGAGTAAATGTAAGGTTCACCTCTGTTTGTAGCTGGTTTGCGGGACATAAGTGGGCGGTCGTATGAGTCATAGAGGTGGGTGGTTGTCAGTGAAAAACAGTAGGTGTGTGCGTGGGCGTTAATGATCGGTTTTTCGAAGTGTTAAGTCTATTGACTGTTCGCACGTTTGAATTTGTGGATAAGTCGTTTGTAAGGTCCCGGTAATTGTTGTGGTCGGCTTAATAGTTTTTGTTCCAAGTTCCTATACCAGCTTTCTATGCATTACTTACAGCACCAACTACAAATGAAGACTTACACCAGAAAGCTGGTATACGAACTTAGAATAAAAACCACCTCGACAAACTAACCATTAACGCCCACATAACCACAACCACTGTTTTTCATTGACAACCACCCACCTCTATGACTCACGAACAAGATACAAACATAAGTGAAACTGACATTTACTCTTCACTTGACTCTGAAGATGACCGCCGCTAAGGCTGTCGAAATGTCAGTCGCTTTCATCAACAGTCTTTCTCAAGACTACACTAATCTCGACGATCAACTTCCACAAACATGTAACGATTCTACTAGGCTCAAATCATTGACTCCTTCCTGGCTATACAGGTCCTCAGTGACCTATGGAGACTTTAGCATTTGACTCTTGCTGACGCTAGACGATTTTACTCGTCAAAGGGAAAGTCCCCGGACAGGAAAGAGTTAAAAACCCCACACAGTCGTTAACTTTGTACACGTTTATCTACCCCATTTTGAACGAGCATTCCTATTCCATTTCTGTTTGCTAAATTATCAATATTGAAATCATTTCAGGTCTGAAAAACAAAGTCATACTTCACTATGGTTTTGAGAATATTACTGGTACGACGGTTATAGACCAATCTGGACAAGGAAATAACGCTTCTATTGAAAAAAACGTATCACAAGTTGGCAACGATACAAAATGTGGCTGCAGAGTTGCCTTTAGCAACGGGCATCTAAACATCACTTTGAGAGAAGACTGGCCAGCTTCAAATCATTCATCTAGTTCTTTTGACCTGACAATTGCTGTTTGGGTTCGGGTACGAGACGTAAAATTACCCCAGTCTATTTTCACCAGCTACAACAACTGCACGAATAGAAGCCATATGTTTCATTTCGTGATCCGTAAAGATGGAAACGTTCGCTGGTTTTTGGGCATTAAATCTAAAACGCGTGCACGACAAAAGATTTTCAACCTCTTAACGACCAGTCAATTTTTGAAGCCGCACCAATGGCACCATTTGGCTGTCACGTATTCGAGTGGTAAGTTGGTTTCTGAAATTTCCCGTTAAGTATTAGCCCAGATTGTGTTACCTATCCCCTCGTTTGGACGATATTTGTTTATTCGAGTTTAATTAGACTGGGTTGATTTATGAGACATATCGACGAACATCACGAAATTCGAATTGAAGGCACAATAAAGTTAATTTTAATTAAAGTGCATATGACCCGAAAATTATTTTTGTTTCATATGAAAGTACCCTTAAAATAACAAAGAATTGCAAGTTACATCTCATTCATATCTCACTTCGTATATCACATATTTGGATTTGTTTGACATGTAAATGGCAATCTGTGAAGTCACTTTGTTGCGCAAAATTTTAACTTTTTCGAGCAGTATAGAGAACATGTTACCATAGAAATAGTTTTACTAATATTGTGATCTTTAATGTTATATAATGTATTGTCTTCCAAGGTTTCATGAAATGTATTGAATAATCATAAAAATTTACTAATAGGTTAAACTGTTTTGCAAACGAAATGGCGCCATAGGAGGAGACCGATTTACAAAATTAAACCAATTCAATCTCAAGAAGGAAGTAAGATATGAAAAAGGTGTAACTTGCAATTCTTCATTATTTTAAAAGTACTTTCGTATAAAAAAAATAATTTTCGCTTTAACACTTTAAACGTTTTGTTGTAATACACAAAAACCCACGACCCAACGAAACTAGCTTAGAATTATATCGGCTATGTAAAAATCCAGAAGTATTAGGGAACTGATAAAATTTTCAAATAGGAAGCTAATTGACGTTTTAAGCAAAAACCTTTTGTCGGAATAAAATATGGTTTAATTTTATATTATACGGACAATTCTTCAAATGCCGCTGGATTTCCGCTTATTGGCATTGAATTTCGTCCTCAGGAACAGGTTTCGGTGTTCAGTCTGGAGTAGACGTTACTCCAGTATGGCCGGCGGTTAGTTATTCTATTATGGGCTTTTAAATTATCCTCCGACAGCCTCACACTCTAAAGCCTAATTTCCACTAGGCAAAATTTTCCTCGCGTATTGTCTTTTTCCATTCTCCCATTGGCTCTCAGGAATTCTTAGAATCCCAAGAGCCAACAAGAAACAACGAATAAGCCGTGCGAGCAGAAAATTCCGTCTACTGGAAACTAGTGGAAGCCTGGTGGGAGCTGGGCTTGAAGGAAAAGCTCTTTTGAATTTCACACATGTTAAATAAGGTCAAAAACCATGACCAGC
Organism: Nanipora kamurai; assembly: GCA_036872915.1. Classification (NCBI taxonomy): domain Eukaryota; kingdom Metazoa; phylum Cnidaria; class Anthozoa; order Scleralcyonacea; family Helioporidae; genus Nanipora; species Nanipora kamurai. The sequence goes on along the minus strand of JBAHVQ010097647.1, from coordinate 16,645 downwards.
CGACAACTTCAAAAAGTATAAAATAAAACATATTCCGAAGAATAAAGTTATCTTGAAAACTCAAGATACGAGTCAATACAAGATAAAACTATATTTGAAACTGTGATATTTTGACTTTATTTCAAAGTCATCCTCAGACAGAAATAAGGTCAAGAGGGCCAATTATCTTGCACATATAAAGAAATAAGGCGTATTACTCTTTTTCCTTTCGTTACATTAACAATGATTTTAAGTACCAGGTCCCTACGACTCCTACACAAATCCGTTTTTGGTTTTGTTCTTCACAAGGAAAATCCCACTCCACGCGGAAAATTCTAGCCTGCTCGCAGCCCAAAATTTAAAAAAACGGAAATAAGTAACGCTGATTGATTGGTTCTTAAGCTCACTGGCTTTAAGTCACCTCCGGATTGACTTAAATTTCAGAATTAATAGTGTAATGTTTTTATTATTTCATCGACAAGAGAATAATGTCCGCCATTGACGGCAATTAACCCATGAATTAACCATCAAGGCATGGTTGTTCAATGGACGATTACGGCTAATCCTAGGTAAAATACTTAATCGGCTCTTTTATTTGTAATGTTCTGTTTAATAACTTTAGTCCAAACTATCTGGAATAAAACACCTCCCTGGTTGATTGATATCTGAACAGAAATCCCATTAATATCCTTTCCTACATTTTCAGCATTTCATCTACAAAGTTTTTCTCTAATCTAAGATCAGGCTAATCACCTTTTGAACAACCGGGCCCAAAGCTGTAATTTATGCACGTGCTTGTCTTACGTCAAAGAACAACATTCGAACAGGGAATAGTTTATATTGGCAAAAAAATTAAATCGTTCTCTGAAGCCGGATAGTCTTGGAAACGGACGGAACACGGACGATAATAATACTAAACGGAGGAGTTTTTCAAGGGCACATGACTCGTAAATTAAGTTTATCTTATTTGAAAGAACTCTTAAAATAAAGGGGAATGTCAATTTACTGTTCTTCCACGTACCATTTCGTTCTTGAGATGTGCAGATTTGTGATATTGAAATAAGATATTTTATGACGTCATATTATTTACACAATACAGAACTTTAAAATCGTTTGTATCTTTAGACTTATTGAACGAAATCATTTGAAACTTTACATATTGGCACAAGTCATAGACATAAACATTGAAGATAAGTTACCAATGATTTTGTTCACTAACCTTAAAGATATAAACGATTTTAAGTATTGTGTAAACAATGTGACGTCATAAAATATCTTCTTTGAATATCACATAAATCTAAATATCTCAGGAACAAGATAAAAAGTAAAATTTCGTAGTCCAGCAACGAAAAAATATTTAATGGAAAGTTAGCAGTTTTTACGGATTTTTTTTTCTAAAATTATATACAAGAAATATTGTTTTCCCAGCTGGCTTTAATTATTTTCATACAAAACGAGAGTCTACTGAAGAAAGCGGCAAATAAATGAATACTTGTTGCCATAGTCTTTGTAATTGACGACTAAAGTAAGAAATGTTTGATAACGACTTCGATTACAAGTTGCCAACAGCTATTCCAAACTTGTAGTCGTACTCGTTCTCGTAGTCAGAGATAAAGCTCCCTATTTGTCCTCCTACTCCAGAGTTCCGACAATTCTCTTATCGTTTTAATTTTATACATGTCGTTCACAACAGCTAACGCAACACATTATCAATATCTTGGTTGGTTAATGTTTAACTTTTTTGCAGATGCAAAGTTAGCAAAGTTGTTCGTAAATGGCACAGCACACAAGACGTCTGATGTCACAATCAAAATTCCAGACAATCTGCCGGATAATCTGCCTCATCATATTGGATGGTCTCCGACAATCGGTAGTTTTAAAGGAAGAAAGCAGTTCAAAGGAAGAAAGCAGTTCAAAGGAGACATGGACGAATACTATATTTTTAAAGAGGCCCTCAACAAAACTCAAATTTCTTGGATCTTGAAATACTGTAAAGCAGGTCAGCAAAGGATGCTCAATTTATAATGTTATTGAACCTCTTTTGGAAGCATCAGGATCATACGTCTGGAAACAGAAAAAATCATAATACATGATGTTGAATTATTTTCACTATCCAGGATGACTCCAGATCCGTCCTTGGTCAACTTTGTGTGATCATATAGTAATTGGCATTAGAAATGTGGAAGTTTGTTTGAAGTTGAAATTAGTATTAGCTTTGTTTGAAACCAAGAAACCGACTTGATCGAAGAACACTTGAAGAAGCCTCTAACAAGTTCGACTACTTATCTATTATCTCGTCCATCCATGTATGCATCCATCCATCTAAGCATTCATCTATCTATGCATCCATCCATCCATCCATCTACTCATCAATCAATCCCTCCATCCATTCATCCTTTCATCCATCCATCCATGCATCCATAAATAAATCCATCCATCATCCATCCATCCCCACCGATACAATTAAACCACTTATCCTTCCATCCTCCTATGCATCCTTCCACCCATGCACTCATCTACCGATGCAAATAACCCACCCAACCATCCATTCATCCATCTATCCACACATCTAATCATTCACTCACCACTCATCAATCCGTCTACCAATCCATTGAGCCATCCACCTTTTTATTCATTGAAGGAGTGAATTAACTTAATTTATATTATTTTTTGGTCAGCTTGTTCCACTGAGGAGACTGCAATAGCAATCGCACCAACAAATGAGGTAACGAAATTTCAAATAGCAAACGTATTTGATCTATTCTTTTTAATTCTGCCTTGGAAAAATCTGGAAGCGTGATAGTAAGAAATTGTTGTTTTAAATTAAAGTTTTGTCAAAAATGGGACAAATAAAACAAAACATTAAATTTAACACAAATATAATTTTACAGGGAAAGATACCCATGAAATACTTAATTCCAGTATTCCAAATATATTGAAATAGATCAAATTGTTACAAGTTTTAACTGCATTTGGAATTCCAACATTGCAGCCAAAATATTGAAAATATCTACTGCAAATACGGCAAAAGAAATCACTCGACTGCTACACAATTAATAGAAATGTTCGTATTTATTGATCATTAGTCAATTTACCTGTCGATTTTCTACATATTCAATCGCTCCTTCACTTTTTCTTCCTTCCTTCTTGCGTTCCTTCCTTCTTTCTTTCCTTCCTTCCTTTCTTCCTTCTTCTTTTCTTCATTCCTTCCTGTCTTCCTGTCTTCCTTCTTTCTTTCCTTCCATCCTACATTTCATAATTTATTTCTTTATTTTTTCGTCCATCCGTCTGTTCTTTCATTGGTTCCTTCGTGCATTTAATTCAATAATGGCGTTCATTGTGCCCTCGATTCTTTATTCATTTGATGAATTGAAGTATAGTCCATTCATTTTCAGGTAACTCCTACCATCCAAACCATCACAACAACAACTCTATTAGCAGAGCAGGTAAGCTAGTTTAAAGTAATGATTGCACGTCTTTGAATAGGATTATCTAGATATTGAAGTGATTGGTTCCATTTTTAAAACGAATATTAAAGCCCAGCATAGAATGCGAAACAAAGGCATGATAAAAAGGCATGCTGGGCTTTAATATTCGTTTTAAAATTGAGATTCCCGCCTGGTCAATCTCTGGCTAATGATTGGTTCCATCTTTTATCTATCTATCGATCCCTCAATTCGCTCGTCTATATTACTTTGTCCGTCCATGTCAAGTCTGGGGAAATTGATAAAACGGTTGAAAAAACTTTGCTAAACTTTGTGTTACGGTTCGTTGTACAGCAGTAAACTATGACATATCGTGCGCGCCTAAAATCACTTCGTTTCGAGTCGAAATTCGAATGGAAAGTAGACAAAAGTATTAAAATGTGAAACCGTACACTGCGTTCGGATATTTTGGAGGTTGGACTGAATAGAGTAAAGAAGAAACTTACTAATCATATTCTACGCTAATAAAACTTAGTTCTTTTATTACCATAAATGTAATTACGCTATGATTGTGTATTATTTTGTGCAATATTCAAATTAAATCGAACAACCAATTCTTTTAAATGATTTTTTATCTATCCATCCATCCGTCCATCTATCGATCCAACCGTCGGTCCATTCATCCATCCATCCATCCGTCCATCGATCCATCCGTCCATCCATCTTCTTAATAAACTTAGGCATCTAGGAATTAGAGTGCAAACAGGCCTTAAATAATTAAAAATGAAATTTCGCCGCCTTTTTATTATGGTTCCAAAATGTCGGGCAACGAATTATTACCGTGAACAAACAGCATAGAAAAGAAAGATTTGAACCAATCAGTGAAAATTTTGAGAGTTACTTTAAGCAGATATTTGCATTCCGGATTAGTGTTTGGAATTTTCAAACAAACAATGAGAACGAACATAAAATGTTGTGGATTAAACCACTTCAAGTATATTATGCCGTCCGAACACTTTGATCATATAGAACGTTGGAATATTACAGAAGACTAATCAACTTGATCAGTTTTTGTCAGTAAACACATTTAACTGACCTCATGTCTTTAATTTTTCTTGCGCTTATTATTCTATCACCGTAATATAAAGCGGTGTTCCGCGTTAATAAATTGTGATAAAAACTCCTGGAATACTGTGATTATTTCGAAAAGCTAAAAATCAGTTGCCTTCGAATACTTTTTGAAGTCTCCCAACATCCCACTTGTTTAAATGACAACAGATATAAAAAAAAGGAAAAACCTATCTTATCTTTCTAAAAAACATTATTTTTAATTCAACATTACCTGCACCAAAACCATTCGATCGACTAGTGTCTCAGACCAGGTAACGAATTGTAAAGTCAAAATCAATGTTTGTCTCTATAATAGTAAACTCTCTCAAGTGGTCCTTCCTTGTAGCTTGTTTCTTTTTTTATTTAACGAATGAGTCGCTTATTATTTTTTAGTTAACTCCTACTACCAAAACCAACCCAACGAAAATTGTCTCAACAGAACTGGTAAGGATATTGATAATAATAATTGTTCTTAGGAAATTTTAAAATAATTGTTCGACAATTGACGGACTTATTAAGTTAAAGAAGTAGCTGATTCGTTCAATATTCTGTCGTTCTATCCATATATTCTTCCATTCATCCATACATTTATTCATCCATTCATTTAATTTCCAAGCAGATGTCCAATATGCCTTAACCTTAATACGCCACTGTTATGAAATATTAAGATACAACACACATACATTTTTAGAAAACGTTTTTGACATGAACCTGTACAGTCAAAACAGACATAATTTATTCCAGTACATAATGCCGTGAAGGTGATGCAGTATTACTTGACATATTTCATAATTAATCTACTTCAATTTACCGCAAAAGACAAGAGCCGTAAATCCAGGAATGTAACATAATCCTGGTATATTTAAAAAAAAATAATAAAAATTACAACTTTGTTGTTGTTGTTTTCATTATTTTTGAGTGTTTTTATAAAACATTACATTTATTTATTCAGCTTATAATCATTATTAGGTTATTAAGACAATTTCTCTGTACATCCCTTCTTATAATATTACTGACAGACCGAAGTTCTGTAATATTAATTCATGTTACACTGCATTTGACGGCAGGCACATCTCCCTAATACAACTTCAGTCACATACAACTTAGATAGACAAAATTTTCTGTACCACAGATATATGGGTCCATATTATATGATACGATTTCAGATAACAAATTAGTTTTGGCTTTCTTATATCACTGTGAAGATACACTTAGCCATAACTCTCTGGTCAAGCTCTTTTATTTCATTTTAGTTATCCATCCATCCGCCTCTCAACACGTTTGTTGGCCATCTGATTCTATTTGCTGTGTGCGTTCCTTCGTTTTTTCTTTCTTTCGTTCATTCTTTCGTTTTTTCGGTCAGCAGTTGTTCGTTCGTCGATTTCTTGCTTCGATCGTTTGCTCATACACTCGTTCACGGCTTTCCTTTCCTCCTTTCTTTCTTCCCTTCTTTCTTTCTTCCTTCTTTCTTTCCTTCCTTCCTTCTTTCTTTCGTTCCTTCCTTCCTTCTTTCTTTTCTTTCCTTCCTTCTATTTTTCCTTGCTTCCTTCCTTCTTTCTTTTCTTTCCTTCCTTCCTTCTAACCTTCTTTCCTTCCTTCCTTCCTTCTTTCTTTCTTTCCTTCCTTCTATTTTTCCTTGCTTCCTTCCTTCTTTCTTTTCTTTCCTTCCTTCCTTCCTTCCTTCCTCCTTCTTTCCTTCTTTCCTTCCTTCTTTTTTTCTTTCCTTGTTTCCTTCCTTCCTTCCTCCATTCTTTCTTTAATTTCCCTCCTTCCTTCCTTTTTTCCCTTCTTTTATTCATTCGTTCCATGAATTAATGTTTTTCATTATTATTTTTAGTTCAATCATACCAAAACAACTCGAGCAACAGTTGTCTCAACAGAATTGGTAATTAATTTTAAAATTTAATTTAATGTTCGTCTATAATTAACTATTTACCAGAAGGTTAGCCCGCTCAATAAAATTCTTTGTAAAAATTATCTGTAATGCCTTACTTTTTTCTGTATTTCCTATGTTTCCTCCTTCCTTCCTTCCTTTCATCCTTACTCATTCATTCATTCGTTTATTCGTTCGTTCGTTCATTTATCCGTTCGTTTGTTCGTTCATTCGTTCGTTCATTCGTTCGTTCATTCGTCCATTCGTTCGTTCGTCCGTTAGTTCATTCGTTCATTCGTCCATTCGTTCGTTAGTTCATTCGTTCATTCGTCCATTCGTTCGTTAGTTCACTCGTTCATTCGTCCGTTTGCTCGTTTTTTCATTTGTTTGTTCGTTCGTTCAGTAATCTCTGCGTTTCATCATTAGTTTGTTCGTTCGCACATCCATCCATTTTTTCGTCTGTTTTTTTTTTGGTTAACTCTTTCATGCAGTAATGATAGTAATAAACTTTTTTTAATATGGTTAAATTTATGGCAGAACTACCGTACAAAACATTCTTCCTAGTGTTCTTCCTCCTCGTTTCTTCAATCATTGAATTTAATTAATGGATTACCTATTATTGTTCAGATAACTCCTACCACTGAAGCCAATCCAACAAAAATTCTATCAGCAGAACAGGTAAAACAATTTAAAGTCATGTAATAACTATTCGTATTTTCCTTTATTTAATTTGGGTTAAGGTTATTTTATTAGAGTCCATCCATCAGTCCATCCATCCGTCCATTCATTCGATGGCCCATTCGTTTGTTATTTCATGTTTTACTTTATTCCATAAATTAATATATCCTTCATTATTTTTAACTTAGTTTCAACGAATACAATCATTTTTCCAACTTTTCATAGTCTATTTGTTGATTCACACAATTTTTCTCTCGTTTATTTACTTGTTCATTCGTTTCATGACACAAGTGATGAAAATTAGCTCCTTAATTGGTTAAAAATAATATGAAGTATTTCAGTTAGCATTAGAATTTAATCTGAAACTATGTTTCTCTTTTGGATACGTATATCAGGGACATAGGATTTCGGAAGAAGACATCAAGAAGGCTAATGGCATAACAGACAAATCAGAGGCAAAATCATTCATATCAGTAAGCTTCTCTAGCTTTTTTTTTAATTTTGAACACCCCCAAGAGAAAAACGATAGGTTTATAGAAAAATCTATATATTGGTGCTGAATATTATAAAACGCCATTCTTTTAGTACTGAATATTATAAAATGCCATTATAAAATACCACTTTTTGGGTTAGGATATACAAACATATAAAAGTTCTCAATTCACAGATCTTAAAAAGAATTTCTTCCAGCTCTCTTTACCATTACTGCAATAACAATGATAAAATTCAAAGTAACCAAGACTTTAAGAGGTTTCCAGGATAGCCAATTAGTGATGATGGCGAAATGACATATGTTGCTTAAACTAAGCCTCAGTGCGAAACTAGAAACACAGTAAATATCTTAAAACGTTTCCCTGTTTACATATTTTGGCATACATAAATTTAAGAACAGTGTCAAGCGGATACCTGGTCTACTCCCAATATCCTGGCGTTGACGATCATATCATTCAAACGTAGAAACAATTTCGCATTACTTCGCCCCGGACGTAATCAAATATTCTTTAAGATTCATATTTGTCTTACCAAATTTGTAGCTATTTATTTATCAATTTTGTTATAGTTATCTTATTTTGCTTGTTTAAGAATCTTATCAATGAGAAAATTCCTGTGGCAAATGAAAGTGATCACGAAGATGCCAAGGCGATGGGATTTACCCAGGGGTTAGAGAAAATTGGACTAATATTGGCCCGTAATACTCTAAATCTTGGTCAGTATGTTGCCGTGGTGACTGAAAGTGCTGGTAAGCGAGAGAGAAACGACTAAATGGTTATTACTATGTACACCACCATCGTTTCCACTTTTACATTCTTTCATGTATATGTGTATTGAGATGTGTATTAAGTGGCGTAGCTAAAGAATGTATGATGCCCGGGCCTGGGAAGTACACTAATTAGGGGGGTCCATGGGCATGCTGCCCCGAATATATTCTGATTGACTTCAAATTGATATTGTCCGATTGACTAAATTGTTTGCGATTGATTCAGAAAATTTGTGTCAACGACTGGCTGACGAGGGGGAGGAAAGCCAACTAGGTCACAAAATCGATGCGAAACTGGATAAGTTCTTATTGTAGGTTGTTTATGGGATACGTGTGGGTATGTATGCATGTATATACATGCATATACATGTATAAAAACCTACACGTTTCCCATAAACAACCTCATCCGTTGTGTGTGTGTCCGTAATCGCATACATATCTTTTCGCTAATAGTCTCATTGAGTAAAGCCATGCGTATTAGGATGCGTGATAATTTTGCACAAATTTATGGGTGTTGAATATTACCAGATAGTGATTAGTTGACAGTATTTGCTTAACAGTACGTGCAATAACATATTGAAATAACATATTGAAATAACGATAAATTCACATTAAACCATGTTAATTCACATTAATGTGAATTTATCGTTTCATATTACCTGAGGATGATTCTGAAATAAATATTGAAATAACATATTGAAATAACATATTGAAATAACATATTGAAATAACATATTGAAATAACATATTGAAATAACATATTCAAATAGCATATTGAAATAACATATTGAAATAACATATTGAAATAACATATTGAAATAACATATTGAAATAGCATATTGAAATAACATATTGAAACAACATATTGAAATATTGTAGAAGTCATAGGTCTGAGATCGGTCAAAACCTGATTAGATTAAGCTTTTTTGATGTGATCTTTTTGATCTGATATCGTCATCGGTCGGAGGGCGATTGAAAATTTAGTAGTTTTTACCCACTTCCCGTTCAAACTTTGACTCGAAACTAGGTTTTCTTGAATTCTGAATAAAAAAATTGAGTCAGAAAATTGCTTTTTCGAGTGCGTAATATGTTTCGATTTGTTTGTGCAGCAACAAACTGTGGCATGAGTTTTAGAAAAAAAATTTAAATTGTTTTGTCAATATCCTTTGTGGAAATTCTGAACCTACCAAACGCATTCTTTCAAACAATGTCTGAATGCTTAATGGTCTGCCCTTGTCCTCAAGAATTTTCACACAGTTTCTTAAAATTTTCGTCTGAGTACCTCACACGAGTCATTTGTTATTGCTCTAACCATCCAATATGAAATTGCGGACTAAAATGAGAGTTCTCTGTTAAACGTCTCATGAAACAGCTCAAAAACAAAACAATAAACATTTTAACAATAAGTGGACGTTTATTTATATTTTCCTCTTCGAATTTACGAGCAATTCATAAGGTTTTTACTTTACTCTACAAGTAATAATTGAAGCTGACTATTTGGTTAATGATACGGAGAGAAAGAAAAACTGACTAATCTTTAACCCTTTGAACACTGAGCTCCTGGCTCTTGCTGAAGCTATGCAAAAGAACCGTGACATTAAATAACCAAAAATTAAAAGCGACCGTTGGCGAAAACCAGCAAAGGTATTGTTTGGAAACTAGAATAACGTTATAGTGGCAAACAAAAAAAGTAATAACGAAGATGTAATTAATTTTGGAAAGATCACAGTGATCATTCCTGCTATGTACAGTATTCTGAAGTCTATCGGCCAGGGAAAAAGTGAAACCAAACATGACTGAAATGGAGGCCAATTTTACACATCATTTTCAGGCCCCTGCGCGGTCTTGCACTTCATTTCTAGTCCTTTACACGACTTTTGCAGTTTGGTTCAGCTTCGACACAATTACAACAACGGAAAATTAGCTCAAAACAAATCATACCAGAAGAATTTTTCATAACCGAGTATTTAAGAAAATCCAGAGATGATGTGTGGTTTGCGAGTGTGCTAAGCTGTCTGAAAATGGTAAACAGCCGGTAAAACTGATTGTTTGCCGTACAGTTTTCTGAAATGATTTTTCGAGACGCTTTTACAAGATTTGTTGTTAGTTCTGCCATTCATTTTCTTGAAAATTATGCTCTGTAACTTGTTATGGTATTTTTTGAAAAATAGGTCAAATTGAAATATTAATTTATGTCTTTTTAAGTAATTTTTTGTCTATGCTTCAACTGGAGGTAATGGACAAACAGTGAAAAGCCGCGTAGGAGGCTAAAACTGACGTGCAAAACGGCGCAGGGGACTGAAATTGACTTGCAAAAATTACCTCCATGTCCGCCATGTTTGATTTCATTTCACAGCCGGAAGTTATCTCTCCTGTTATATATAGAATTCACTGTATTTTACATAAAACAGAATAAAATATGGAATAAAAGATTTCCAGACTATGTCCATCGGTTCACTATTCATCAGGCTTCTTCAGTAACGTGTTGTTCAAATTTTTTGTCCTTACAGTTCTGGAGATAAGTATACCTACGTCAGGGTTTACATTCCCATCTGCGAAACAAGAAACTTCGGAAAAGATTAACGAAACGTTAACGTTTCCGGACGAAATCGTTGAAACTGAAGGCAAAGGTATTATTAGCTTAAGGAAACTACAAAAGAAGGAACAAAAATCGTTATAAATAACATCAAATACATTATACTAGGTTTGAGACGATAGATTCACAATTAAACTGCACTGCTGAACTCAACTGAAAAAGTTGATTCGAATGGGATTTGAACTCGCACCTTCGAGAATCCGGTCCGCCGCTCTACCTACAGTTTATCTACAAAATGTTCTCCCAATTCTCAGTTACCATTGTGGAAATGTGAATTTACTTCAATATTTCTTGACAAAATTATGAATGACGCCATCATAAATTCCCCAGAACTTTGAATTCCTCTCGAAAACGTGATCATCTTTCTGAGAAGGGAAGGCTGATATTTGGCCGCATTCCGAGATTATCTAGGCTCAGTTATCTCAGTACGACAATCTGGAATCTTTCAGTTACGTGTTTAAAAGCGTAAAGACCTACTATATATACGATAAAATGTACTGGAAAAGCAGTGCCGATGACGAATACTTGAGAGCTTTGCAATAAGATTTATTGGTAAGGGATAAGAAAAAGACTCGATCCTTTACCTCAAGTGATACAGTCGAGAAGATAATGCTTTCACACCCTCCTGGTATATGCAATAACTCCAGGACAGTCCAAGCACCAACATTTCTGTTTATGCTTCTCTCCAGTTTGTTCTTGAGGCTCTCATGAGTTCAATCATTCTCCTCCCCAGATTCCGTCACTTTTCTTAGTGCCTCTAACAGGAAAAGTTTAGGGGCTCAGGTGGACATCCGATTATTGTTTGGCACAGGGTTTCATAAAATTTGATCCTTCTGGCATCATTTGGCCAAGTGATCTTTTAGGCCCGTGAATTATCTCAGGGCGTGTCCTTGGTTGTTATGTTTGTTCGTTTTTTGTTTTTTGTAGGTGTGTTTTTGTCATTTTTGTTGACTACAATGTAACATTTCGCTCCTTTCCGACTGTATCCATCAACCAATCACATAATTTTCACAGTTATGTGTCTTCAAAGTCCTAAAACCTTTCGTGCGCAGGACGCTAAGAAAAGTGGCAGGATCTGGAGATGAGAATGGAGTTTAACGAGTCTAGTACGACAGCAATACACGCAAAGGTCCAGACAAAACGGCTATCTCTTGAACACCCCTTAAACACCCCTTGACTATTACCATTTGATCTTTCGTGCTGCCTTTTTTTTTACATTGAAAGCAGGTCTGGTGTGGAACAATTAGATTTATTCAAATTCATGTTTAAAATCGTTTTCATACGAAAAGTTTGGCACCAGGCCACGTGTTATAGGAAACTCATATAAAGTAAGACAACTGAAAATGGCTTATTCGAGGAAACAGAATAAAAAATGAAAAATTTCGTAGAAAGGCAGTTCAATTCTCTTTCCCGCACAGAAGATCTTAATTTGTGCGTCGGGGTTTAAAGTAAAATAACGATTTCTTCCGTGATTGCTCTTATCATCTGCTCTGTCCTTACTCCTCATTATCTTGATTTGATGGAAACTCGAATCATTTGAAGCACAAAAAGACGACTAATCCTTTCTATTATTTGCAAATTTTTTAGGACCAAGAGCCATTGTCTCGGTATCTTACTCAAATCTTCATCGTATATTGCAGCAAAATGTAACGATGTAAGTAGACAAAATAAGCAACTGTAATGCAACCGTCTCATCAGCAGCTGCATAAAAACGCGACTTGTTAGTAAAATATATTTCAAACTGTAATACGTGCTTGCGTTTCTATTTTCATTTATAGCTTTCGATTCTAGTCCATTTCCATTTCCATATCCGTTGCTTTTTCCGTTTTCACTTTCATTTAAATTCATTATTTCGATTTTCGTTTCCATGTGCATTTCATTTTTATTCCCATTTCCTTTATCATTTAATTCATTCCATGTGTATTTCCATTTTCATTTAATTTCTATTGTATTTCTTAGATCGTCTAGCTTTCTTGAGCCCAACACTACTGTACAACTGAAAAGCAAAATCATTGGAGCAGCTGTGCAACCTCCGCTGACAAGATCTTTGAACCACCCAATTGAAATTTCATTTAGCCACGAACCAGTAAGTCATATACTAAAAATGAAATCTGTTTAAAAACTGCAGCTGTGCAAGTCTTTAGAATTACACGTACATGATCAGGCGGCGGTTTCACATTTTGAAATCCAAACCATGATAGGAGTAGAAAAAATGCTTTCACTCATTCGAAAGCAGGATATCTAGAAACGTGTGACAACTAACAACCCTTTCAAGGTTATCCAATCAATCAATTAATATAGTACTCCATTGACTCTTTCTGGGCAGGACTTCTTCCTTTGACGAGTAAAATCTTCTAGCGTAAGCCAGAGAAAATCATAAAAGACGGATGCTGGCATAAAAGAATTAATGGGAGACACTGATTATTTGTCCGAATATATCTGGGTAAAAAGACAAAATGATTTTTCATACAGATATCATGCTGTCACTTACGCATGCAGAAACATCCCGAGATATCGGAAGATAGTTGGTTATACGATGCTGAAACATTGTTATCAGAGTATTTCTGTATTTTTTGCCCTTTTCCTGTTCGAGTTTTAACTTGAAAACATTTTTGAGATATACGGATGATTTTGAACAAAAAAAGGTCGATTTTGTGGCACGTTACTGTCGTTGTTTTTTGGTGTTTTCTTGATTGTTAAATGACTTCATAACAATATGGTTCGCCAAAATAAGGCAAGAACCTCTGTTCGGAATTGTTGGAACAGAGTAAGAGCGCTCTGATGGAACAATCACTTTTGTTGTCGTTGGCACGATTGTTCAACATCGTAAAAAGCTGTGGCTTCGTTGATGGCTGAACAATGATGTAACAATGTCATCTTTGATTAATCCTTTGAAGTTTTGCATGGTGATAATTGACAACTAGTTTGTTAATGTTATCTTTGCTGGATTAAATATTGCTCAAGAACTCGGGGTCAGCGGATAATTCCGGAAGAGAAAAAACAAATATGGCTTTAACTCTTTTTGGTCCGTATTCAGCTTATATTTTTTTACCTAGGCTAACTCCAGACTATTTCACTAGTCAAGGAAAGATATCTCAAACAAGAAGGATTGAATTGAGACACGACAATGGTCTTGTATTATCGAATACTTTCCGCCAGTTTTGTAGGTGACCTTACTTGCTACCATTAGACCAAAATGGCTAACTCGTATCTTTCACTTCCGTAAGGTCATGCTAGTATTCGGCGAGATATGAGCTTTGTTTATACTACATCTTTTGAGCACGGCTACTTAGGAGTACCGAGATCTACATCTATAGAAGCGCTTCGCACAGGTACTCAAATTATTGCAGGTTCCCATCGTTTACGCTTACATAGTTGCCCATACTGTACCGAAAACGGTGAAGTACCCATTCGTAATTTTAGCTGTGCCATGCCAGGGAAAGTTGTAGTGCAAACGAAGTGATCAAGTAGTCAGAGATATCGCAGCCGGGAGCCAGGGGGCATGCCCCCTCTAACGTTGAAACGCGTCAGAAATGTAGAAATGTTTTATTTGTCGGAATTTGAGATCGTAAACAGTCAACAACAAAATATATCAATTAAGCAAATATTTTACTTATAGACAGTAGAACGTGTGTATATTGGTATATATTATTCTGGATGTAAGTTACAATATCTTGCCTACGTTTCAATACTTCTTCGAACAGATGTAAATGTTTGTAGATCCTCGAGAATCTTGAGAATCTTGCTTGCGAAAATGTATCGTAATTTCTAAAGCTATGTTTTTCTTTAAAATTTATTATCATATTTATTCTTGCTTCACATTTCATGAAGGTGTTCTTATATTAACCAATTAATGTCGGAAAACATCGTGTTTGTCGGGAAAATGGTGCTCTTGGCCACGTCTAAAACATCGGAGCCACGACGCTCCTGGATGTAGTCTTACAATAGCCGAATAATATTGTTCAGACCTATGTTCATGGTTTAGCTTGGTAACAACAGATGAACAAGTTTTTAGTTTTTATGCGTATACATTTCCTACTTGGTTACTTTTGAGATCTTTCAATATTTCACATCCATTCGGCATAAACAGATAATTTTAAGAATTGAAAGTTTATTTTTAAAGGCTAAGATTAAGGCACCATTTTGAAGTGAATTCTTGTCCGTTACTTTATTTTATGCATTTTGTTTTTAGGTTCAAGGGAGGATGATTTGCTCGTTTTGGAACAATTCTTTAAAGTAAGTGCAAACAGAAGGTAAACTCCTTCCAGGGCCGTAACGAGCGGGATGTGTGGGGAGGTAGGTTATCCAATCCAGTGATTAGCACCAGTCGGCCAAAGTCGGCAAATTGTGTCTGTACAAGTCGGCAAATCGGTAAACCTTGGCTGGAAAAAAGGATGAATACTTGTTCTCGAGCGTAAATTCAAGCTGTCGAAGCGTGTAGTGTGTCTATTGGTATAAAGTATTATTCGTATACAGTTAAAGTTAATAAATCCTTTACACGTTTGAAAAAAGTCGGAAAAATACATTATTCATACTCGGCAATTTGATTTTCAATACCCCCCAGTCGGCATCCCTTGGCAACGACCCTGACTACTTCGTGAAGCTGTACCACTATTTAGAGTTTTATGGCGGCAGTAGGGTTATTCAGGACCACCTCGTTTAAATAGCTTGCACTGCATCCCTATTTATGCAATCTCAACAAATCATACGTCAATTTAAAGTTAATTGATCGTCGGAGATGGTAATGGTATCTAATTTCACAAAAAATTTCGGCTGTTTTATTTTTACCAAAAGAAAAACCACTGTGTTGGCTTTCGGATTTTAAAGTCTTTTGTAATTTAGTTTGGGGTTTTGAAGTTAATGCTGATGTAGTCTCCGATTTTCTGTTATAAATTATCTGCCAAAACGTGTCGGCGATTTTTAATCTGTTGCGCTCTGATTTCAAAAATCGCCGACACAGTTTTATCAAAGGGCATGTACTTGGAAATTGACCAAAATTTCAGGCAAAAATAATGAAACGTTGTGAATTAGTAACTTATTAAAGACATAAATTATAATGAAGAATTGACTTCACAAAAAGCTCTCAAAACGCTTTCGCATGATGATATGGTTTAGTACCTAGTCCAACCTCTTCAATTTTTTACCTCAATACTATTTATTTCTCATCATAGGGCTACAAATGGAAAATTTGGTCAATGGTCTACGAAAGGATGTGAACTAAACGATGCATCATCACCTACGAAGACCGTTTGCCGGTGCAATCACTTGACGAATTTTGCTTTGCTCTTACAGCGAGAAGGAGTTGTAAGTCTTTGATTCAGATCTTTCCAACATTCATAGTCAGATCTTTTGTTTTTTCCTTATCAAATTGAACTGTTTGTTTGAGTTACATCTTGGGCTTTCCTCACCATTTTAGCTGATGAAATAATATACTTGTCATAAGAGCCTGTACCACTCACTTTGTCAAGTAGACATTTTATAAACAAATATCAATAATTTTTGCCTGACATTTTCCACTAGTATAGTTTTATACGGTAATGGTAGAGCAAATAGACAAGTTATTAAATGTCCAATATTTACCTAGTTATTTCTTATTTTATCTTTTCAAAGGATTATACAGATCCTCCCCTTTCACTTAGAATTATCACAATTATTGGCTGTAGTTTGTCTGTACTGGCTTGCTTGCTGTGTTTTATAATGTTTCTTACATTCAAGTAAGTTCTGAT
>JBAHVQ010097321.1:0-26052 GCA_036872915.1 Nanipora kamurai | reverse complement strand
AAGAAAGAAAGAAAGAAAGAAAGAAAGAAAGAAAGAAAGAAAGAAAGAAAGAAAGAAAGAAAGAAAGAAAGAAAGAGAGGGCGAGAGAGAGAGAGGAGGGAGAAAGAAAAGAAAGTAGAACGAATAGGAGAGATGGAGTAGTGGATTAGTTAATAGATAAATGAATGAATGAACAAATGTGCGAATCAATGAAGAAATCAGCGTATGAATGAACTAAAAGAAAACTAGAAGGAAGGAAGGAAGGGAGGAAAAAGGAAGAGCAAATAGATAGATGGGTGGATATGTGAAAGAAAGGTAGGAAGAAATCACGGAATAAGAGAGGAGAGGTAGAAATTAAGGAATAAGAAAAAAGCATCGAAAGCAGGTAGTTAAAAACTGAATGAAAGAGCTAGTCAACGGTCGAAGAAAAACAACGGTAATTCTTCACCTAAGTCTGACCTTTTCCTAACTTCAGCTCGCAGAAATGTTTGCTACTGATCATGATTTTGAAAAAGCAGAAGTCCTTGGATTCAAGTAAGCAATCTTAAACCATTACTTGGTTTTTTCTCTATATATCATCTCTCGTTAGCATCACCGATAGGTATTTACCGCATGCGTCTCCCTCGGAAGTTCAGAATTCATCACAAATAACTTTATGAAAAGCACAACGTTTCTCACGTTACCATTGTCTAACCCTGGAATCCCCTTTTTGATACTATTAATACCAAACATGGAAATGTGTTTACTAGGGAGGCATCCATTAGAAATGATCCTAGCACAGTACACAAGGTGTTGGTCAAATTCGCGCTGACTTTCAAGAAAACAGGGATCGGCAAAGATAAGAAACTGCGAGAGATAGTCGAGAACAGCAGTCGGTTGGACGATATGCCTGTTTTTGCAAACACGATAGAAGTTCAAGGTTTGTATGTAAGAATGGATGAATGAGAGAAAGACACACGTAACAAACGGATGGACAGACGAACAGATCTATAATGGTGACTAGGAAGATTAGTTTACATAAGAATTGGTGTGTAAATTTATTCCTCATAAATAAAGACTTAAGTTTTATTATTTTTACAAATGTCTGAATAAACGGATGAAAGGATGGACGGCAAGACGGAGGCACGGAGTGAGCGAACAAACGAAAGAGTAAAATCAACGAAGGAACGGAGATGGGAGAGCGTTAGAGGGAACCAATGCTTGGATAGGTTTGAGAGCCAGCGACTGAGAGGGCTGGTATGGTAGGTAGTAAATACTTCTAATGCAAGAGTGACTGGCAGGCAGAATTGAATGAGAGTGAATCATCGAACTGAGTTGACTGGTTGGATGGGTGTGAGGGAGTGAATAAAGAATGAGAGCAAATAAGAGGCTAATAAGTGAGCGAGTGAATAAGCGAGTGATTGACTGCGTGAGTGATTCAAGGAGAAAGGTGGGAAGGTGGTTGGGCGAGGGAAGAGAGACGAAAGAGCGAGAGTGAGAGGACTGGTGACTAGGTGAGTTAGTTGGTGAAATTAATTGAGAAGTGAATGATAAGTTGAGTGGGTGAATTCGAAGTTGATCAATAGGGAATAAGTGGGTAGTTGGGACAATCAGCAAGTGGGTATTTTGTCGAACGCTCGATGAAAAGTTTACGAAAGACTCCATGAAGATTTCACAGCCTAAACTTACTTCTAATTTTGACAGAGTACAAGGTCGTAAAAGAGCATGATTTTTCGGGCAGTGAAAATGGAAACTCAGACAAAGAATTACAAAAAGAGACCAGGGAAGCTCGGCGTGAGAACCAAACGATGGAAGATAAATTAAGTAAGATAGATTATGCTGTGTTTTGACCTCTGGTTTTGATTTATAATAACACTGAACCGATAAAGGATGTCTTCCCAGTGTTTTGGCAAATACTGCCTAATTATAACTGATAGAGTAACCTAAAATCGAGATTCCTTACTAGACCTGTATTAACAACACTTTAGTAGTAACTGAAGGAATAATGCAGTTAACAGAAGACCAACGAACGTTCGTCTAGCTCAGTTCCTTGTACCAATCCCCCACATGAACGGTATTAGTGTTCAGCATTTAGTAATGCAGTTGCCCTTGTTTCTTCTTGCCCGTATATCTCTTACCAATTATCAAGCAAGGACAGTTGAGCCGTAGTAAAGTTATCTGCCAATGTCAATAAGTATCATCACCAGCGGTTGCATTGACGTGCAGCATAAACTTGATCGAAGATGAAATATTCGTCAACTAAGTGCTTGTGTTTTTGTTTCCTATTAATTTTAGATGCGGCTGATCCGTTCCTAGAAGAAGTGTTTCGACAAATTTGAGAAATCAAGGGGTGAGAATAAATAAATAGATGGATGAAAATAAAGATGACCACGCGAAAAAGCAATAACGGAGATGAGAATGAGTGGATAAAAGAATGACCGAAGTATATATCTGACAAGCGAATATCTAAAATATACATTTTCAATTTCTCTTCACTTATTTTTAATTTTAGAATGATGGTGAGCTCAGAGGAGAAGAAGAAAAAAAGAAACACACAAGGCGACTTGTGAGACCAGCCAGAACAATATTACAAAATACAGGCCAACACATATATATCCAGAGCAAAGTCACTTAAGGCGATTTGCAGTTGAGTTTGGAACGATGTAAGTTTTCCAGGAAGGTTTGTTAGATAAAACCCATGCTACTTTATCCTAAAAGTCGCTCCATATGTATCTAACTGCGTTAGCCAATGAAAATTATGGCGTTATCTTCAGCGCGGTTTATTGGCTTACACGATAAAGTTGTCACTGGAGAAATCTATCTAGAAATCTATCCGCAAACTATCCAGTTTCAAACTGGCGTCCTATGTCAGAAAACGTTCATCTTTTCCAAACTTCAACTGCGAAACGCAGTAGTTTAAAAGAATGAAGCACAGTTTTTTTAGCGCTCATTCCACATAACACGAATGGTAGTTTCAACTACACAAAATAAGATATTATAATATATAATTTATTGTACAATATCATTCTAAATTTTATTCTAAATATACAGAGCTAGAAAATCCAACGGTACTTATCTTACGTACGCTTCAAGAGTCAGAGTTTGTCAAAAAGCAAAGACACATCCTGTCTTTACTTAATAATACCAGGCTGTTACCATCGGGATGCCATCGAAAAGAATTAACTTGAAATAAAGCTAGAAATAAAAGAACAAGTGTGGTAAAACAATGGATGAGAAACCAGCATTGACTACTTTCACTTCTCCCACAATACAGTTCGTTTTGGTGTATTCTTCGCATCAACACAAAGGCTTTCCAGTTCATTAGGGAATAGCCCAATCTCACAGAATATTTTTTCATGAAGAGATACCTCGAGAAACAAATAGCATTACACGAGATGTGAACGTGATCAATTGTGTTTACAACGAGTAAAAAAAGACGCGAAATATACGTGGAGGGTTAGTGACGAACGCGCAAAAAATACTCGCGGGGATTGCTTTTCACGTATTTTTACATAGTTTAGATTCCTGAGTCCGTCAAATGGTATTAAACGTCAACCATGAACTTGAATTTAACCTAAAATTAATAAATTAAATTTATTCAAAATTAAATTAATTCAATTAATAAATTATTAATTAAATTGTTAATTAATTATTGATTATTATTAATTACTTATTAATTAATTCAATTTATTTATTAATAAATTTAATTTATTTTTATGTTTTCATTTGATATTAACGATTTAGAAGCCTTCTCAAATTCAATCCGCCCAGTAATTTTGTATTTTGCGAAAATCTCGCGAAGAAACCTACAGCTTTCTAATGCACAATTTGTTTAACTGCTTCCTGTAATCTAATATAAATAGGCCGTTCGCAGCTAGCTAAAAATAAGTCAGAACAATGAAAAACTGGAGAGCATGAAGAACAGTGGGATTTCTAAAACAAAGAAAAACACAATGTACCGGATTTCACTTGCTCTCCAGATTTTGTTATGCAAAGTGTTTTTGACCTATCTGCAAAAGGCCTATTAAGTACAATCATACCATGGTCACCTGGGCTTCCTTTATCCATTAAGGACACTTAAACCACGAATTTCCCTCACTCCTCATGCAAAAACGGGACGCGAAAGTAGTACGTACGCATAATTTCAGTGATTTTCAACCCTCCCCCCTGGTACGTTTATATACGCAGTCGTGATACCCATCCCCTTTGCGTAGAAATCGAAAAGGGAAACGTTTCAAATGACACCAACCGAGTCATGATTATATCCTAACCTTCCCAAGGCAGCGGGGAAGTTTTAATCGCTAATTTCTTTCAAGTCAAATAGATCGCCAAGTGGTCATTATAAAATGTTTGAAATTAATAAGTTTTTACCAATCAAAAAATATTAAAGATTCTGAGTATTTTCTAATTCACTACGGTGTACCATGTACCTTCAGACGGAACCTCAACTGACACACAACCAGCCTCAGACCATAAATAAAGTTTATTATTTCCAGTACACAGTGCTAATCTGTCTAGAAATGGATCCCATTCAATGGCTGAAAACGAACGAAAAAGGATTAACATAGTATTAATCGTTGGAGTCTCTGTGCAGAGAGTACTTGCCTATTCTCCTCCTTCGCTCTGAAATTGCGTCACTACGAAAGTTGGTACCTAGTTTATACGTATTGCTCCATATTTGTTGATTTTTCTAGTATTCATTTACTCATTCATTTTTTTTTTGACCTAAAATCTCCAACGAAAATCACCAGGTGATCTGGAAACACGAAAGTGAACTGGGACTAGTTGTCAAATAGAAATCCATTTCCAATTTAAGTTAGCTTATATCTCATGAAGTAGACCAGATTCTGTTCTCAAATTCATAACGGAAATACTTTTCCCTTTACTGAATACCGACACCAAGTTTCAAACAGTTTCGTCAAAGACACAGAATGTTACAACTGATTAAAGATATAAAATTAGATTTTTATTGTACTGCTAGTCCCAGGCCTTTTGCTTGCGGTCAGATAATCTGGAGTATTACCCGTCTAGACGAGTAGAAAAAGATGTGCCTAGTTGGCTACTTCTAGTTACATTTCTTTCATAAAATCAATTCAATCATGTTCCTCCCGAAACTTGTCGATCTGGACCTCCCCCAGAACTTCCATTTAAAATGCAATATAATCTAACTACAAAAAGAACTGCATTTACCTTTTATTGAAGAGACTTGCATCAGAACAGTAGCGAGCTTCAGCGTGACAACGTTCCAGATCCACAGAGTATTTGGCATGTTGTCTGAACAGTTAAATAAGATATTCACTTTCGAGCAGAAGAAATAATCTTTCTCAATAAACGCTGGCTTCTGCCATACCCAATTCACACTCTTCTTCTGTTCCACTTTCTCTCTCTCTACTCCAACTCTCACACTTACTCCCACCATCTGCCTAGTTCCCACCTCAGCGTCACTCATATATTCTCGACATCAGTCACACCTACACAAATATTGCAACTCCCACTCTTATCCCTTTCTCTCATTCCATCTTTCCTCGACTACCATCCTACTTCCCTCATACTGTCCACTTTATCTTCACTCCCACACTATGTCCATTTACACCCATACACAACCTAATTTACAACATACATTTACATCCACCCTCGATCTGAATTTACCCATACTCCCACACGATCTTCGTTCACGGCAACCCTCACACCGACCATTATTTGCACTCTTAACTCCATTCCCACATAATCTTAATCTCTGCTCTTACTCCCACTTTTAAATTCATTCCACCTCCAATCCCACACCATTCTTACTCTCTAGTTCGTTCCCACCTACATCTACCCTCACTTTCCATTCAATAGGAAGTTGCTTGAGTTTTCTAATACAGGGCCTTGCTATTTCCAGTGGAATACTTACCATTCTTCGTAGCCATAAACCGGCTGCCAGCACTGAACGAAACATGGCCAACGCCAATCTTTGGGTTTGGTTTTTCTGGGTCAGCCCTTACGACCGGGATTTGAATTGGTACTTCTTGCACTTCATCTAGAAAAGCGAAGAAGAATTGCACGGTCTAAACTGTTTCCCGAAGAGTTATAAAAGCACAGTTCAAAAAAAATATGGGTGGACAGGCGGACGGGCGGTCTCAATGGCGGACAGACAGGCGGACAAATGGACTAAAGAACGGAATGGCAGGCAGACGGGCGGGCGGGTGAAAGGGTAACGAAGCAGTGTAATACATCGTCGGACGAGAGTCAGCGTACGAATCCACTTTTATTTAAACATTGCTTACTTGTATACATAACAGGTTATTAGAATAACAACAGGACTAACTAATTTGAATATGACTATGACTATATTACAAACAGATACGCGAATGGCTAGATAAACAGACAGAACACATGTTTTCAATTTAGAATTGAAAGTCAAATTTAGCCCAAACATCGAACAGTACCATTCACACTAAATATATTCGCGCTTTCCCCTCATAATACCCATTGCGAAATGAAAATATAAAAATAAGGTACACATACATTTGCTAGGGATAGAGTAGTGTCCGTACGAAGATAGTGATTCTCCTTTTAAGAATGCTGGTTTTTTCTCAATCTCCTTGTAAACAATCTACAGGACAAAAAAGTTATACATCAGGAAACAACCAATATCTTATCACTAAAAAATCTGTGAGTGCAACGACAATAGCTCTCCAACAAATTCATTCAATGGTTTTGGTTGGGTTTTCGGACGCTTTCTGTAAGCACTCTATCCTACGGGGCCAGTTTCGCAACTTCAATTGTTTTTAAAGCTTGTCAGGTACCTCAACTTGTGTTTTTTCCTCAATGTTACCACACTACAGCAACAGTCAGACTTTCACCCAGATTGAATACTCCTCAGAGGTTGATACCTCAACTTGTGTTGTTTCCTCAGTCTTCGCACACTCAGACTTACAGGTAAATACGACTCTCTTCAGAGGTTGGATACCATTTGCGTTGTTTCTCATGTCTTTGGCTACTGTAGCACTAACACTTTCACCTAGACCTTAACTTGTGTTGTTTTTTGTTATCTGTTCCGGCTGAAGTAACACGCAAACTTTCTTGAAGATACGACACTCCTCAGAGGTTGGTCACTTCAAATTGTGTTATTCTCTAAGTCTTTTTACATTACAAAAGTTGGAGATCCCATGCAGCATCTGCATGCTACAGTAACACTCTGACTTTCTTCGGAATTGAACATACTTCAGGGGTGTTTATAGCCGTATATTGTTGCTTCCAGAACTTCTCATAACTGAATCTCAAGAGGAATATCAAAGCCCAGCAAAATATCTTTAGGAAAGCCATCGAGTCGGACACAGAAGTAAAATCATAATATTTAATAATGTTCTAACGTTTTGTTATTATCATCACATCTTCAGAGAATAATTTGCATAACTACCTAAAGCCAAGTATATAGTTACAGAGTTGTATTAATATTCATGCATTAACCAATCACAGGACAAACTAAAAATAAAAATATTAATTAAAAAATAAATAAAAAAAAAATTCTCATAACTGAGTAACAATCAGATATCCATTAGTCAACTTACCACGCTCTGTTGATCAATAGAGTGAGAATGACCGTGTTCCGCTACCATCTTCCAAGTAACATGGTTTAACACACGACACTACAATAAATACACATAAAAATCTCAATTTTCCATGTACAAAAGTGCCGCAACGTACATGATTAGACTGTCGAATGTCTGTAATCTCAGTTACATT
Organism: Nanipora kamurai; assembly: GCA_036872915.1. NCBI lineage: Eukaryota > Metazoa > Cnidaria > Anthozoa > Scleralcyonacea > Helioporidae > Nanipora > Nanipora kamurai. The sequence goes on along the minus strand of JBAHVQ010097321.1, from coordinate 18,363 downwards.
AGTTTTGTAATGTCTGTAATCTTACTTAGTTACATTAGTAATTAGTCTTATTATTATAATCATTATAATCAACCTTTGTAATATGTAATAAGGTTATACTTGTAAACTTTGATCCAGAAACTGAATGACCTATTCATGTAACTATGGTAAACAATAGATAATGTACGGCGGAGCTTCCATGTGACGCTACTATTATCGTAGTTTTAGATATTGAATGTCAGTTGTCACTAGAACGTGCCTAGCGAACAGAATGCTAGCGAGTCGAGGAGAAGCAGTTGTTAAATAAAGTATTAAATCGAGAGAAAGACTGTGCGGGATCTTAGTCATAAATGAAAGATACAGTCCCCAACGTACTGTGCGAATCGGCTGAAACGCAATTACTTTGACGCGAAGCAGAAAAATACAACATAGACAAAAGGTATCTATTATTCATGCTTAGCCTACGACAACATTCGCCCGGATATTGGAATAGATTATAATTTTATATCCGGGCAGGGATATAGCTACGCCAGGCGGTTCCAACAGGTACCACGAAGATAAGTGACCCTTGGACTGGTCATTTGGTGACCTAGCTTATGCATAAATGACTCTTGCAGCCAACGATGTGAGGGTTGGGGTTAGAACATGTGGGTTAGGATTTGGTTTTTACTAGGGTAAGGATTAGTGTTAGGATTGGAGTTAGGGTTAAGGTCAGAATTAGGGTATAGGTTTGAGGATGAGTTTTACTTCCCGATGGGGGGTCAAAGATCCCTGGGTAGGTGACAACATCGTTTTCCATACCCCCGGGACATTTTTAGCCGAAAAATCATCGCTTAGACAGTTGCTGCACTGCAGATTACCTTGCAGTTTAATCCACTACTAATGAAGCTCAGAGGAAAGTGCCGGACTAGCACAAACGAGCAAAATTTCGCACTACTCTAACTCTTCATTCCTAACAAAGTGTTACAGAGAGGTAGCCAGATTAAAAGTTCATAAATTTTACTGTGGTTTCAGAAATGGTAGCTCGAACGTCTACATCAAATCAAAAGATCATCAGATCGTCTACATCAAAAGTGTTGTGATGACCAAAATTAAAATTCAAATTTACATCAAACTGAAGATTTACCGACATCTAACGGCTTGCAGTCTAGCAAGTCATTGCCTCGTCCCAGATTTAAATACCGAAAGTAACCGTGCCCTGCCATCTTGGTTCTAGTGGTTCAATGGTTAGAGTGTCTGGTTGGCATTCCAAAGGTCGCGGGTTCGAGTCCCGTCTGGAGTTCGGAGTTTTTCTGAGTTCATGGCGTTCCACAGTTTGATCAGCATAAAATTTCCTAAGAGTTTAATAGTATCAAACTGCAAACTCACAATTCAAACTTTAAGACTTACTTTCTCGTCATAGCTTCCAATGGCTAAGAATTGGCTGCTGGGTGACCAAGTGACTGCTTTGACACCGAGAGCAAAACTGTATGGATTGTATGTTGCCAGGCGGCGTCCATCCAAAGAATACAGAAAAACATTGTACTAGGAAAAAGAAAAGGTTAAATATTCGAAGAAGTTGTGCACCAACTTTTGAATCTCTTCCCCTTGGCTGGAGGTGTAAGGCTCTTGCTCCAAAATCTCTCAAGTATTTTGTTTTAAAATTTTCGACAGAGCACTTCGTTGAAGCACTGTAAAATACACATCTCTAAACTTACATCTAATAAAGATTCCCAAATGCACAACACTTTTCCATCTGGTGACCACGAAATGTCTGCCAGGTCCCTCGTTTCCACCTCAAAGTGCTGTCAGTGGTAGAAAGTTAAAAATGAAATGGTCTCAAACGAGACAGCAAAAGAGAAGAGCATACCAACATGGGATGATCTGTACAACTGACCTGAAGCATTTGCCACGTTTCACAAGCAAAAATGCTGACAAAATCTTTGCAATTTCGCCTTTCAGCTAGAGCCATGTACGTTCCGTCTTTGCTAAAGTCCAAACCTAGTAAAAAAATAAAACACAGATATAAACAAACAATCCGCAAAGTTTCGATGGAGAGAACGCAGATACATCTACAAATATAGCGGACGGCGGGCTGATAGACGGGAGAGACAGCGAAAGAAAAATGGACAGATAAACGGAGGAATCGACCGGGAAACTGATATAGACAACAAGACAGATGGTTTCTCAGGCTGATGATGGACAAGGAGATAGATATTAAATTAAACTGTCCAAAACACAAAGCAAATGAACACGAAGGTAAGCAAGTGACAAAAGACAAAAAAGATCAGACAGACTGGTTAACCGCGTGAGCAAGACAATCAGACAGATTAGCTGGCCAGTCTAAAAACAGACAGACAAACTGATTAGCTGGCCAATAGGGAGATAGTTATTCAGACAGAAAGACTGGTGGAATGACACACAGAGGGGCTGGCAAAAATAGAAAGACAGCCAGGCTAGCCAACAAACAAAGGAAAAGTAAAGTTCCTTTATTTATATTGTATAACCCTATCAGCTAAACTACGCTGTTATCCCTACAGGTCCAGTGATGGCCACCCCTTGTGGGTCCAGTGTTACTACAGGAGAACACCAGAGTACCCAGAGAAAACCTGCGATGTTTGGTAGTCACACTGGAGAACACTCTTCTCACATGTGACCAAGGTAACTTTTTATCATAGAGCCAGAACCAAACCCTAGTCATGGAGGTGAGAGACATATGCACTACCACTGTGCCACCAACATCCCTAATCAACACCCCTAAAACAGTAACCAAACAAACATACAGACAGACAGAAACCTGTACATACAAAAGAAACAAAACAGATAGACAGATAAGTGGAAAATGCAGTCAAAACTATCCTGAAAGTAGTCTCAACTTTAGACTTTTAAGGAGGCTCCTAGGATAATTTTTAATAGAAGACTGGTAACTAAATATGGCTGGGCATGCATGCATAGATAGAGATCTTGTTAAACTGTTATACGATCATGAAAATACTGTCTGCATCACTACAAATGTGAAATTTTTGGATGTTTGCTTTGGTGAATTTCTTTTAAACTTGGTAATTAAAGCAAACATAGAAAGCTCAACAACATATCTCATTTAAAAATTTTTCCATAACACCGAATTTTTTAAACTCCACCAAATCTATTGCAAAAGATCTACCTTGACAACCGACCCTGATATTTTCACATTTTATTTTTTAGTGAAATATCTAACCTCATACCAATTTTCAAAAAAATTCACCAAAGAAATCCAAAGATAATGTTTTAAATGTGATAATCGTAAAAATACGCCGATATTTCAATGCTTTTATTACAATCTTAACAATCAAATATTGCACAATTGGACAAAAATCTCATGTTTATCAGGCTTCTTCTGCAGTTAAACACACTTTGTACTGAGCTTTTTTAACCACAGAAATGCTCATAAATGACATTGTACTAATTGCATTTTGTGAAGACAGAAACTGTAGGGAGCCACCTTAAGAATGACATGAGAACTTTATCTAATGAAGCACAGAAAAGCACACCTCTTTTCATAGACTGAGCAAACTAACCTTGGTTTGCATGTTTTGGATATTTGATGTAAGATACAGACTTGTTGATCAAGGACCACACAGTAATTCTAATCTTTAAGGGAAAAAGAAATTGGGAGACACTTGAGATTAGATGCATAAAAGACACCATAAAAAAGCATGTGGTCCACAATGAAGGTACATTTATGGGAAAATATTTAGACCAGATAATGAAAGGACACAGGCCAAAATGATTATGATATCACAATTTACAGCTTGAAATGTCCTTCAGTAGCTTGTTCTCTTGTTTTTGCCACCTTTGAACTTTTTCTATTTTTGGTATCCAGCTGATACTCAATTCTGATCAAAAACAGCCCTTTACCGTTATAATCTGTCCAATGCTTGTCAATTTTACATGTCAAAGGAAAATCCCACAGTTAACTTGGGAAAAAATTAGTAATGGTGGATTTTTTAAAAAGAGGTAGATCCTTGGATCTAATGAATTATCCAAAAAAATTTATTGCTTTGCACCAGGCTATTGCTTCTTATATTTGCATGCTCAGACGATACCATCTGTCACATGCAAAGTTCAGCTTTAGTTTAAAAGTTTAGTTTATTTTGCAATTTCATTGTAGCATAAGTTCAATCATTTTGTCATCAAACCTGGAATTCTGCAGTGGAAAGTATGTGTCTTGCATCAGGACTCCATCTTACTGCCACTAAACCAGCAGATCCTTCATCTATTTTACACCTCCAATCAGGCTGTTCCAGAGACCAGACCTGTAGAATGAAAGAAGAATAATGATGTCTGTAATCACCTGTAGCTTGGTTCACTGGTCATGGTTGTAGTCATGGTGATCTGATTCTGACTCATAAGGTGATCAAGTACTTACTCCTGGCTATTCTAAATGTTGTGGTTGTAGTTATCCAAGTCATGGATGTGATGGTGATTTAGCAGCTATGAGATCTTGGGAGCCATGGTTATGGTCTATTATAGCTGTGGTCATACAGAGTACTAGCTACCCAATAATTCAACCATGTATATCAGGGGTAGAGTAATAAGTTTGTCATTCATGTTCATCTGCTTGTTAGTTTAACTAAAATTTAAAGTGATAACAGAAAACACAAACCTGAATCACTCCTCTTTTATACATGCCACAAAGAATAAAAGCTGAATCAGATGACCACTATTAAAGGGTAAAAAATCAATTCCTTAGCCATCAATACATACATCCCCTAACCCTGTCATGACTAAAATTGTCTGATTTTGGCCAGAGTAAAATACAAAGATACACCCTTGCCCAGTAATGGCTTGAACAACAGACTTCTATTTCCCAAATTGAGGAAATAAAAATGAAGACAGATCTCTTCTGTTATCCAAACACTTACAACTGTAATATGCAAACCAAAACACTATAATTCACTCTCCTTCCTATCCTCTTGACACACATCAAATTCCAAAGTGGGTTTAGGAGGAATTTTTTATTCTCTACTGAATAACAAATATCAGCATAAAAGAACATCAAAGTGGTCCCACTCATGTTGCAGAGTGAAAAACAAAATTAGATTCCAAAAACTCTCACCTCCATGTACTGAACAGCATCCAAATTTGTGAACAACTGAAGGATTTGCAAAGTTTTTATGTCTCGTACTATCAATCTGTACTGAACACAGTTTGCCTATGAAATCAAAATATGTTAGTTTGTTGTACAAGGTTTATAGTGAGCAAAACCTTTACATCTGATTAACTCAACACATAATCCCTCAGCCAGCCAGTGTTCAATACTTAGGCCATCATTAAATGATCTTTCTTTCCATGCTGGTTATACTTCAACAAAATGCGTCTCTTCCTTTACGAAATACTGGTTTATCCTCGCTGACTTATCCTCCTTATTATATTTATTCCACTTAAGACCAGAGTTAACTTGAGTACGTAGTTCTCTTCCTTCTCATAGTTATCCTAAGCTATGCTTATCTTTCAATGGTATTTAATAAGGATATCTACTATAACTTACTAAGTACAGTCCATTCGGTGAGAATCGGCAAAGGTAATTATTCTGCTTAAATTGCTCGGAAAAATTCATAATATTCAAAAAAATATTATAGATACTCCTCTTCAGTTCCGTCCATTCGAAATTTTGGTGTAATATTCCCTATTCAACAACCGTTGTAATATTGTGTTATCGTACAGAAAACATTGCAGGAAAGCACCGCCATGTCATCGAATTTGGCGGGTTTTTTTCGAAGACTGGGGCCAACTTACCAGGTCTCCACACGGATTCTCAGAAAAATTTCTTGGAAAAATTTAGTATTCGACAAAACCTCGATCGCGGAAATCAAACTTTTAAGGAAAATCCAGGAAACGTTTATATTTTTCACGTTATTTTCCTTTGAAAATGAACGAAAGTTCGTAAATCAAATGCGTTTTGGCAGCCGGTTTTTTACAGTAAGTCAATGTTTAATAGTCCACTATTAAGTAACAATTTTTGAAGTCTAAATAATCTAAGAAATCATCAGATAAAGATGTATTTTTGGTAAGCCGAAATGGAACCTTTAATTTGCTAACAGGCCAAACGATACGAAGAACACTTGCTGCTAAAAATTGAATGTGAAGCAACAGTTTCAGTTGATAGTTGTTTGACGTTTTTCTATTCTTGAACCGGATTAGCTTTGGTTGTGTGACGTTTCGGAAGCTGCTACTTCCATCTTCACGCATCCACTCCACATTCTACACTCAGTCAACTCTCCGCCAGCTTCTTCCAAACCAATCTGCCCAAATATCTTCGCAGAGGTCCGCCCCCAGCTGATTTATATATAATAACCACCTCACCGCACCATCACTTTCACCATGCCTGAAGATGGAAGTAGCAAGCCGCAAAACCGAAACGAAAACGTCAAACAACTATCAATTACACTGAAACGATAAACAAATCCTCCATTTTCTTCAGTTTAAGATGAGTTGAAATCTAATGGTAAAAAAATTTGATTGGGTTAACTTAAAAGGCAGTCAGAATAACTTCCTTTTTTAGTTCTTAATGTACATTGAAATATTGATTAAATCATGTCCTTCGGGTGTGCTTGTTTTTGGGTTAAAACTCTTCGTGCAATATTTTTGGACTACTAGCCATACTGCTTCCCGTGAAAAGTTTATAGTTCATCAACATTTCTTTCTCGTTGAGTTCGCCGTCATGGTCTTTGTCTGCGACGTTCATCAGGTAGACGGCTTCTTTTACCGCGTGTTGTTTGTGCCTTGGATCCAGATACTCGATGAGTTCTGACATTGACACGTAACCATCTTTGTCAACGTCCATCAAGTTGGAAAATTCGTTTCGCCTCCTGGAGTAGTTCAAGTCACATAATACGAATTAGTAAATGGATAAAAGTGCCGCAAAAGCAGAGAGGGGGGAAGGAATAAAAGTAAGCAAGGAAGGGAAAAAAGATCGAAGGACAGCAGGGAGGCAGGCAGCGGAAGAGGGAGAAGGATGGAAGGAAAAGGGAAGGAAAGAAAGAAAGAAAGAAAGAAAGGGAGGTAGGGAGTAAAGAAGGAGGGATAAAATAAAGGACGGAAGGATGGAAAGAAGGAAGGAGGGGAAGGAAAGACGGAAGGAAGGAAAGACGGAAGGAAGGAAAGACGGAAGAAACGAAAGAAGGAAAGAACGAAAGAAAAAAGGAAAGAAAGAAGGGAGGGACTGAGGAAGGAACGAAGGAAGGAAGGAGGGAGGGAGGGAGGGACTGAGGAAGGAAGGAAGGAAGGAAGGAAGGAAGGAAGGAAGGAAGGAAGGAAGGAAGGAAGGAAGGAAGGAAGGAAGGAAGGAGGGAGGGAGGCCACTAAACGAGCAAATCGAGGAAGGTTGGAAGGGGAAGAGAGGACGAGCGGGAAGACAGAGATACAGTAGATGAGAAAGATGGGAGAAACAGGCATGAGAACCAATGACGGAACTAAGAATGGAACCAAGGAACGAATGAAGAACAAATGAATGAGCGAACAACCGACAGAACGAGCAAACAAACACAAGATGGCATGGGTGGACACGTCACGGTGATGTGTTGGCAAAATCACACTAATAAGAAACCTACTCATTAAAGTATTTTTCATCTTCTTCCTTCTCCTTTTCGTCATCGACCTCTCCAGGAGGTACACGGACAAATTCGTTGACAGTCAATTTCTACAAAAGATGAGTAAAAGAATGAAAATTAGGAATTGGCTATTGATCATCTCGGTTGTCGTAACGTCGAGAAAGTCTGTTGTCGACGGTCCTTAATGGATGTTATCCTCCGAGTCAAGTTAAAAGTGTTGGTCTGGTTCGCCTATTTTTCTGTTTTGGTTGTTTGGTTTATGGTAGACGTGCATGTTGCTGGTATATTTGGGTGTTTAGCGTGGTTCGCATGTTCATTAGCGCTACTTGCAATTTATGAGTGAGTTTTTTTCCTAACTATAAACCAAACTGTTTAATAAGATAGATGTAATATAACACGGTCTCTGATCGTGCTCCATTTCTCGATGAAGCACTGGCGCGGGAAAACATCATGTTTCAAATTTTCGGGTTACATAAGGAGAAAGTGATTTTTAATCAGCGAAATAAAGCCTGTTTTTTGTTACTTTGGCTCTCATTATTTATTACATACAAAAGATGTGGTTCTTGATTTGTGCGTGCTCTGTTGAGGTATGAATGTACTTGGAAAGATGAGTAAGAACTCAAAAATCTCGAGGTACAGTAACTCTTATGCTTTTTGGGGCATGCCCAACTTCCCATATCTCAATGGAGCATGACAAATCCTGAAACATTTCTTGATGATTGTTGGTAAAATTTGTAACAGCAATTATCAGTGTAATGTTCCCTGAATACCTTTGGGAGCACGCAGCTCCCGAATTTTGACCTGCTGGGAATAAACGGATTGATGACCCATTTTGGAATTTCTTGTCAGAAAACTCGGGACATGAGACCCCTCTATCTGGTTCACGGTACACCACTGATTATTTTGTTAAGTACAGTACCAAGTCTCTGTTCTCATCCATATGAGCCATGAGATCTTGTGCCATTCCCTCTATTGATCTCTCATTGTGTTCCGGATGTTGAAATGATAAGAACTCTTCCTGGCTTAACTTAAAATCCTTATCATCATCAGCCTTGTTCCATCGGACCAGGTCTTCAGAGAGAATGTCTTCCATTATGCCTTTTATTTCCTCATCTAATGGGAGGTAAACATGCGTCTTTTACCACTAGCCACAATTTACCAATACATGTAGTTGACTAATGGGGCATGCGAACTGTCTCATTTGTATGTTCAATATTCAAAATGTGCATTAGACTCATAAATGTTCGTTTTTTACACTTTTTTTAACCAGAAGGTCATTGTTCACAGTGTGAAGCACAATTCCTCAAGGGGACCTCATCGTTCTTAAAGGGGTGCAGCACAGCATTGTAATCAGTGAGCATGACAACATTGTTCACAGTTTAAGTTCAACGTACCATTAACGCACCATCATGTACCATTGTACCATCAAGGTACCATGTGGGATGCCACAACATTGTTCATTGGGTGCAGCACAACATTTTTCACACCTGCTAACATCTTACTGTGAACAACTTGTGCTTTTCTGTCCATGTAAACAATCAACATTAAACCCAATTGAAACATTTCATTTTACCAGTACGTAATATGAAAATTTACAAGGGATCTGCATGAGATCTGTCAAAGGTATAATTACTGTGGTGTATCAGTACACAGTAATACCATTCCTATAACACATATGAATCCATGATCTCCCAACCTGGCTAGACTGCAGTTTAGTGGAGGCAACAGATTGCACCACCAAATGCTTTGTCAGTCCTAGTGGGTCAGGTTAGCATTTAAGTTAGCCAGCTAAACCCCACAATGAGTCAGATTAGCATTTAACCCTGTATTGTTTGGGCTTTCCGGAGGTCTTCCCTTGATGAGTAAAATTGTCTGGCATTAGCCAGAGTAAAATTGTCTGACATTAGCCAGAGTTAAATTAATAAGTTGCCATACAGCAACCATAACCAAGAAAGGGTTATGCCTGGTGGTAAACCCATTCAGGTTAGGGTCAGGGTTTTGGTTAGGGTTAGGTGACCCAGACAGTCCTGTTTGATAGATAAAGACACTTGGCAACACGAATAGCATTAACTAATTCATTGCATCATTAATTTAATTAATTAATTAATGCATCCACTAAGGCCTGTTTCAAACGTCAGGCTATTGCCATGTCGAACTAAATTAAATTCAGCATGGGAATGGCATGATGATGGCATGATAGTGGTTTCAAACGTTGAATTTAATGCAGTTGTGCCAAATTCAAAATTATATAAAAGTGAACTTTTTGTGAGGGGAATCCATTTACTAAAAACAGACATTATCATAATTTATGAATTGAGTTTGACATGGCCTTGGCAAGATGTTTGAAACCATGTTGTGCTACTGCCATGTGGTGCGACACACCCAGTCAGATTTAATTGCTGTCTTGAACTGAATTCAATTTGCTGAACCGAATGGTTTCAAACGCCATGCTATTGCTGCACTAAAGTCAAATTGAATTCCTGAATTTAGTTTGACATGGCAGTAGCACAACATTTGAAACGGGCTAAACTGCAGTCATTCCCTTTCATTTGTCAATCATTCCTGCAAGTGATACAGAAAGATGTGTCATCATTACTCAAACTTAATACCCCTATCCACTACCTAAGCTGTTATCCCTAGGGGTCCAGTAACAGCCATCCCTCATGGGTCCAGTGTTACTACAGAGAAAGAAACTGGAGTAAACCTGTGATATTTGGTAGAGTCAAACTGGACAACACTCTTCTCACATGTGACCAAGGTAACTTTAACCAGAAAGATGCACTGAGCCAGGAAGCAAACCCCATTCACAGAGGTGAGAGACACATGCACTACCATTGTACCACCAACACCCTTTGGGAAGTACCTCTATATGGTGGAGTCAAACTGGACAACTCTTTTCTCACATGTGACCAAGGTAACTTCAACCAAAAAACGGTATGATACAGAGTTCAACCCAAGTCAGGTGTAGTCTGGTGGAGTCTGCACGCCGGCGAAATCGAACTCTTGTCATTAAGGAGACACGTACACTACCACTGTTCCACCAATACCCTTCAACAGAAACGAAAAAGAACCTTAACTCCAAGGAATATGAAAAAGTTTTCTAGCTTACCGGACTGTTGATCAATCTTTAAGGCTTGATTTTGAATGTGGTCGTCCTTAGTTAGCCCACGCAGGTACTCTTTTAAAGTTAACAACCCATCTTTGTCCACGTCGACATCTTTGAACTTTTCGTTATTCATCTTGAGGGCATGATCGTAATGTTCCTGGATTCGTTTGTGAATCCAATCTGCGAGCTCCTGTTGGTCAACTTTGTGATTATTGTTTAAATCTACTTTGTGGAATATCTCAATAAGCTTCTTAGAGCCATCCACGTCCTTCAAGTTCAGTTTGCCTTCCTCGACAAGGCGACCAAGGAAAGCTTCATGATGAAAAACTGGATTTATGTGCCCGTCTCTTTCCAGTTTAACGCCTGGAATGTGGTCTTGTGGAAGTAAGTGCTCGTTTTTTACGACTATGTGGCTCTTGTTGACCGGTTTGCAAGTAATTCCCGTTAGAAAGGACAACATAAACAACACTTTTTTACGAAACCCCATTACTGTACACAAACTCACAAGGAAAGCACAAAAACACCATCCACTGAATGGACATTATGAATAATCGGAATTCTGTCGGAATTGCATTGCTCTTTAATTTTTTAGTTATTAGTTTTTTAGTTATCTCTTTCCTCTCGCTTTTAGTTATTATCCCTTTTCTCGCAGTACCTCTCCCCTTGACGAGTAAAATCGTCTGGCATTAAGGCCAATTTCCACTGAGAAAATTTCTGGCAAAATGCGAAAAATTTCTCGCGAAATGACATTTGGGCTTGCGCAGTATCAACTTTTTTTATTCTAAGCGAAAAAATTCCTCTACGCCAGAAAGTTGAAATAGTTTGAACTCTTCACGTTCTTCGCAGAAGTTCTCGTTAAATGTTTCTCGAGAATCATTTCGCGGGAAAATTTTCTCGGTGGAAATTCGGCTCTTTAGCCAGAGTATAATGATAAAAGCCCCAGTCCGCCGGTAAAGATTTACAGTAATTTTAATCTTATTTCGTTTTGATATGTTTGTGGAAGTTGATCGTCCAGGTTAGTGTCGTCTGACTCAAAACTCCACTAACCTGGACGATCACCTTCTCCAAAAATGTCATGATTCTCCCAGGTTCAAACCATTTACCTTACTTCCTTTTTTAAAATAAACAGTCCAGCAAACATATGTTGCTGTAATAGACATATAATGAATAATAAGTTATTCAAATGAATTAAGTAATATTTAATAAACGAACAGCAGTCGTTCATCTGGCTTAAAACCAAGAGGGCGTAGCCCGAGTGGTTTTAAACCAGATGAAACACGTTCTGCGAGTTTGTTTAACGGGTTCAAAAATGAACCACAAAAAGAGTATCCCTGTGGAGTTCAAACAATGACTCACATTGTCAGTGGAAAATATTAGCATATGAGAAAAACAAGCTCTGCCTTAGCTCTGCCTCTGGCTTATCGGACATGAAGTCCATGGCACGTGACGTATTATCGGTGACTTGATAGGCTGAAATGCTTATCAATTATTCATGATTTTTGAACTCAGCATTAATTTCATTCACAACTATGTATTTATACATCACCCTTCCAGGGACCTTGTTCATTCCGGCGTGTTAGGCAAGCAGATGGCTGAGGAAATACCAAATACACCGTTTGATATCGACCGCTTCACACTTTGGCTTTTCGTTCTCTTGTTGATCAAAATAATCATAGTGCTGTTATACCTTACTGGATGGATCGAGAGCTTCTTCGAATTCTTTCTGTTGGCTTTTTTCGCAATTTGGTACCTGCTTGAGGCAATTCTGCGTTGGGTTATCCCTCGAAGACGCAAGGATATCTCAGGACGAACAGCTGTTGTCACCGGCGCAGGACACGGAATTGGCAAACTAATTGCTGTTGGTCTTGCCAAAAAAGGTCAGGGGTTTTTGCATCGATACTAATCTAGTTCCAGTAATCTACCCAGCAATTTTTTCAACGGTTTCCGAGAATATTTTGGAAGAAACAATGTTTGTGTGACGTCGTAAGCTGCGCTTTGAAACCGTGTACAGTGTTTCCGATGTTTTTGACTGAAATTTGCTTCAAAGAACATCACTTTTAACTTTGAAGCGTCAGGTTTCATCCAGCGAGCATGTTTTTATAAAATTGTGTCAATAGCGAAGCGCGCGAATGACGTCAGAGTGTCTAATTGGCAACGTTTGTCTGAGTTTGGTCATTAATTCTGTGTTTCAAACAATAGAAAAGAATCCGTTTGGGAGTTCTTTGTTGTCAATTTTAGTTTGTTTGTCTGAGTTTCAAGTCTAAGAATAGTATTAGCGCGCAGCGCAATTGTATGTAGTGTCGCTTGGGCTTGATTATAGGATTATAAAATAAGGAATAAGGAGACCAAAGAATATATGGTAGAAATTGATAGAGAGGGGAATGAGTATGGAAGATAAGATTAAAGATCAAATTTATGCAAACTACCATGCATGCATGGAAAATAGAACTGAAGATGATGATATAAAATTGAGTTTTGACAAAAAAATATGTTCATGACAAATATCTTAGCAGCCTGGTGTCACCTGCTCCCACAGTGTTAATTATCCAACAAAAAGTGAATCAAGAATACCATGTCAATTTAATGTAGTTGGCTTTTGAGTATACATCATGAAGTTTTTAAAACTTTGGATGTAAATTTATTTTGTTGCAATGAAAATTGAGGAATGGAAGAAATTAGATTAGGTGACCAGGGGATTTTAGTCAAGATTGTTATCTTACAAAGAGTGATTTCTGAGCCCTACACAGGAACCAAACCTACAACCTTCAGATGACTAATGAGATGCTCTAACCACAGTGCTCTAACCAAGACTTAGATGGTTAGCTCAGAGGCAGGTAATTTGACCTATTTGGTATTTGCTACCTAAGCAGAAGCCATATCATAATAATATGATAGCAATAAAAAGATTGTCACATGACCCTGTCATCAAAACACAGAATGATCATGACCTGTATAATTTATACAGTAAAGTACTATACATTAGGTAGAAAAAATGTTTTGAAATACATAATAGATAAATTACTTTCATATTTGATCAATGCTTTCCTGTCTAGATATTACCCCTTGGTTTGTGAAATCATCTGGTGTTAGCCAGAATAAAATGACTAAGTCTGTTTTAGTCAGAAAAGAGTTAATCAAGTTTTAGCTAAATGTGGAGACAGCTGGACAAGCCAGTGAAGTTTATTACCATAGTAGAGACTGCAGTCTAATGCAAATTTTCCTCCAATTATAGTCAACAAAATAAAGCGAAGGTATATTTGATATTTGCAGGACTACAATAAAGGCTAATATCACCTGCCTTGTTGGATTTTGTTTCAAAATAGTCAATAATGTAAATAGTCATAAATGAATGTTTGGTTGTTATTCTGAAGGAGTGAAAGTTGTGCTGTGGGACATCAATGAAAAGAATATTAATTGCGTAGCCAAAGAGATTGAGGAGCAGAAAGGAGAATCATTCTCATACAAGTGTGATGTCTCCAAAAAAGAAGAAGTTTATGAAACTGCCAGAAAAGTGCAGCTGGAAGTAGGTGATGTTGATATTCTGGTGAACAATGCTGGTGTTGTCACTGGAAAGAAGTTTCTTCAATGCTCAGATGATGATATCTCAAAGACAATGGATGTTAATGTGATGGCTCACTTTTGGGTAAGTTTGTTATGACCTGCAGATTTTGGCAACACATTTATGTTTGAGTAGTGTGTTGTTGTTTTAATTTTTCTTCTATCCTTTAAAAATACAATGTACTGTAGTATTAACTGGTTTCTGCATGGTCAGCTGGCAAATGTCTCTCATATGCCAAACGAGCATCCATCTTCAAGTAAATGTCTGCTTGAAAGGTAAAAACATAATTGAGCATCCATCTTCAAATAAGTACCAGGTCTCTCTCTCAGGTAGAGGCAAAGGGTTACGTCTGGGTAAGAGATTAGTAACCTACCTATGAGATGAACAATTCTTGTAGCCAACAATATTATAGTTAAGGTTAGGGTTAGAATAGGGGTTAGGAGTAGCATCTGGATTTGGGTTACAGTCCATGTTGGCATCTGATTAAGGTTAAGATAATGTTTTGGATTTGGGTGCGGATATCTTTCAGTTTCCAGTGAGGGTCATTGATCCCTGGAGAGGTGATTAATCACTAGGGGTAAGTGACCTAGGGTTACTTGTCTTGGGGTCATTTGTCCTATGACATCCTCTGATGCCCCAGAGTTGCCTTTCCAAAGTGGTCTTGGATAAGTCTTAAGCTAACATTTCAGACACCTAGGGCTGGTGGCATGAAAAGAGGATTAACTTTAATCATGGTTAGTGTTTAGTTTTAGCCAATCAGGCTCAGAAGATAAGAATTTAACTATGGTACATTTTAATCACCCAATAGCTGACTTAATTGTGATTAAGAGTTTTATACAACTGAGCCTTGAACATTTACCTTCACCTAAACATTTAATCCATTGAAGAAAAGTTTTGATAATTGCCATCCCTAGCAATTTGTTATAGCAAACACATTCATTACTGAAGACACCTGATCATAGAAATAAACAGCAATTCAAAACAATAGAACTGGTTTATGGCTGGGTTTTTTTTCAATCTTTATAGACATTAAAAGCATTTTTGGGTCCAATGATGGAAAGAAATCGTGGAAATATTGTGACCATTGCATCCATCATGGGTCTAATTGGCACATCATCTTTGGTGGATTATTGTGC
Source organism: Nanipora kamurai (assembly GCA_036872915.1). Classification (NCBI taxonomy): domain Eukaryota; kingdom Metazoa; phylum Cnidaria; class Anthozoa; order Scleralcyonacea; family Helioporidae; genus Nanipora; species Nanipora kamurai. The sequence continues at coordinate 3,012 of JBAHVQ010097321.1, read as the reverse complement.
TTCCAAGTCAGCAATCATCAGAATGATGGAAGCGTTGCGACAAGAACTGATCTGGGAATGTAAGGATGGTGTTTTTTTAACAACAATTCTGCCAACCAAGGTGGACACTGGAATGTTTGATGGTGCTGAGGGAAGGTAGGGGCAGATAATGATCGTTCAATGTGGATTAAAATGACTTGTTGACACTCCATTTAGCAGTGCATGGGTTAGACTTACCACAAGTCAAATACTTTTGTATCACCACTGTCAGGCAACAAAAGGCAAAGTCGTGAGACAAGCTGCAAGCTAAGCAGTCTCAAACAGTCAACCTGTTTCACTTGCAGGAATTAAAATATGATTAGCTATTCTAAATAGCAAATGTGATTAGAATACATCACATCATCCCAATAAGATTGTTTGAATATGTGCTTGTTATTGGTGAGATTGATGACACACACTCAATTACACCCCGGCCCAAAAATCCACCTCATTCAACTCTATATAAACAGTCAAAAAAGTCAAAAAGTGAAACATAAAATGGCCGATGTGGAGGCCCCCGAACGGATTTGATTGTTAGTGTTTAGTCCTCTCAAAACAATTGATATGGGGGGTTTCTTGGGATTACTGAACAACGAGAGGTTTTAGTTTTTAATTGCGTCTGACAAACTACGTTCCCCCTTTTTTTATCCCCTTCAGTTTCAGCTTCCTCCCACCAACAGTTCAACCGGAATACGTGGCAAGAAAAGTCATCGATGCTATCCAACGGGATGAAGTTTTTGTCATTCTTCCCACCTGGTTGTCGTTTATACTTTGCTTCAAACCGTGAGTTCATTGTAGTGTTGGACCATGTTTAATATACCATGCCAATGTCAGAGGGGATTGATGACTTCCCCGGGTGACGGAATCAGTAACCATAGGTCACGTATCATTAGTGATGAATAACCTGCCTCCGGATCAATTACCCCATCGGAAACTGAAATTTTCCCAAATTTGAAATCCATGGTGTAATCCTAACATAGGTGGCGACGTAGGTCGTCTAGCAATGCCGGGGAATCACTCGAAAAACTAGGGACTGATATCCTTGATATCCTAGGGACTAATAGCTTGATTAGCAATTATTAAGTGGAAGGTACTGCAGAAGAAGGTTATGACGGGCGTCGCCTTTTTTGGGGGCCCTTTGTATTGAGTTATCAAAAGACTCAAAATGCTGCTTGCATAAAATACGACTGAAATGTACACATTTGAAAATGTTTTAAACTCCCTATTGACGTTGAGCCAAGTTACCAAACAGTTTTAATCGTTCGTGAGTTACAGGCAACAAAACTAAAGGAGCATGATGCCTCTCCTCCATAGATCATATATAACAAACATATGGTCTCAAAATCATAAGATAAACTTTTTTCGGTATGAACTGATCGACACAATCAGTTGGACATTTTCCACAATTAACATCTGCGAACTTTGAAGTTTAGGTTACCAAGAAAACCGACCAATTTTCTCTTCATTTCAGGTTTTTGCCACCGAAACTCCTCGACGCCGTTATAGAGTTTCTGGGTCTAGACGAAGCGATGAACGAATTTAAAGGACACGAACCTAGTGCAAAAGAGAAAGATAGCTGAAAAGGACTATAGTTCGCAGATTAAGTTATTCAAAGACTAAATTATTTATTGGCCAATGGGATACCCCAAGATACAGCCTAGTTCGCCTTAAAAGTTGTCGTAGTGAACCCGCGATGTTTCATTTGGAGTGTGTCCATTCCAACTGTCTTAATCGATCGCCGAGGTAGATAGCAATCCTGTCTCCGATACCAGGTGAGACATTTCGCGACAATTGGTCGATGTGAAACGAAGTTTTTGACCAGCGAAGTAAATTGAGTTTGGTGCGCTTGCATGCAATTGTTCATTGTGATTCTTAGTATTCAGATATTTGGCTAGAGCTCCGGCCAGGGTTCTTTGCTTTGTTTCGTTGCACTTTTACGAAGTAAAAACACTATTTCTTGAACCTTCGAATTGTTGAAAGGATTTACTTCTTTCAACTTGTATTTTTTGAAACTTTTTCTAATCAAAATTTCGAGTGAAAGCGTCAAGACCTTCGTCTCCAGCGTGGTTTAATGCACCAAAATGAAATACGATGCAAAGTCCGTCATTGCGAGTATCAAATTATCGTTTTCACTGTCCCAGAATTGCATCCGTAATGTATTAATCACGAGCAATCATTACCGAAACGACAAAACTGACTACCGGTATTTCAAAGGACAATTAAAATTTGGGTTAAAATTTAATCGGCACTTTAGTTCGGCATGGTCTGCTTAATAATTTGAATTCAAATTTTCTAGAAGAAAACCTTTCAATATTTGAATGATATCTAAACAGAAAACTGCAAATATCCTTTCCTGCTATAACTGATGTAGGAGAAGAAACTCGGGTAGAGAACGATATTAAATATGGACCTCCTGTAATATTAGTAGTTCCATGCTCAATTCCTTTGTTACTGCGCATGCTAAATTAGTGTTACAGCAGGAAACTTGTCTAGTGGCTCGTGATTCGATTGTTCCTATGATATTGCATAGGCGTGATAGGAGGGCAGCAACGGGGCAATAGCCCTGATTTTCAAAAGTACTGGAGTAAACTTTACTTGCTTTTGGGTCCCAACTATTTGCCACAAATGAGAGTAAGATTTTTGCACAACGATTAAGGATATTTTTACATGCAAATACTTATCATTTGAACGACTGCTAAGATAATACAGGAAAACATAAGTACATGCAAAAGCAAATATCTTGTCGCGTTAGACCTTTTCCGCAATCGGTCCAATGTCCACGATACAATAGATCCAAGTTGAGGTCCGAGCAGACATTTTATGATTACTCTATTTTTGCCACTCTGGCCTCAACCTAGGTCCATTGTTTCGCGTGCATTGCACCGAAATCGGGAAAGGCCAATTGACACACACTTCTAAGTAGGGGTGCACCGGATTTCAAATCCGGCCGGAATTTCGGCCGGATTTGACGAATTTTCCAAATCCGGCATCCGG
>JBAHVQ010097211.1:14927-26058 GCA_036872915.1 Nanipora kamurai | reverse complement strand
TTAAACTCATATCTTGAGTTATTCACAAGATGTTTATTTTCGGATTATGTTTTGTCTTATATTTTTTTCAAATTGTCCGCTGGCAATGGATTTAAGTAAATGTTTGTTAAGCTCGTTTAAAAAGATAGACGATTTCTGAGCCCCAGATGGGACTACAAAACCTTAACCTCTATGATGACCGGTGAGACGCTCAGACCATTGAGCTACTAAGGCTCAAATGGTGGCTAAGTTGTTGTTTCGATATCTAGGTGCTGCCTGCGAGGCTGTCACGACATTATGATAATATCAATGAATGATCTGAATGCTATGCACAAATGTTGGGCATATGGGAATTTGGTTTACTGCAGAGGTTAAGTGAACATTCATTCATACCGAAAAACGATTTCTGTATAAGATAATGCATCAATTAACACAGATTGGCACCAAAAAATCATTGTCTGTTTCTATTCGCTATAGTGGGATGCAGCTGTTAATCCACTACCCAGGCAAAAAATCTCTTGCGCCTATTTTTTTTTCTGGATATAAAGTTTACATTAACAGAAACATAAAAACGAACAACGCCAAAAAGCCACAAGTAACTTACGATCGCCAAAGAAATTTCTACTTGCACGCCTAAATAGAAACGATTCTTATCACCAACAAAAAGCGTTTGCCAGCCTGAATGCGGCTAGAGTCAATGGATACAGTAGAACCTCGATTATCCGAACCTCCATTATCCGGACTTTTCGATTATCCGGACATTGTCTGATGATCCCATTTTTTGTGAATAACTTAATCGTTAGTAATCGTGATCTCGATTGTCCAGACTCTCGATTATCCGGACTTATTTCTGTCGCCCGAAGAGTTCGGATAATCGAGGTTCGACTGTACTGTATTAGGAAACAAGTATAAACTTTATTTTTAATTTAACAGAAAGCTTCAAAAGTCCAGAACCCATCAAACAAACAAGTTCGTCCAACTATCTGTCTATCCTTCCTTTCTTACTCCCTTCCTTCCGACCTTTCGTCGTTACGTTCATGCGTCAGTCTATCTGTCTGTCACCTTTTGTCTGTCTACCAATTTGTCCTTCATTCCATTTTCGAGTCTCCTCGTATGTCCCGACTTTTAGTCTCTCCGTCTGTCTGTTTTTCCGTCTGTCCGCCTGCCTGCATGCCTAGAGACTAGCCTGGGTGTCTGCATGTCCGAATATTCACTTGCCCGCTGGTCTGTCTTTCCACTGGTTCGTCAATCCATAGGTCTAATCAGCGATATAATCGATTGATATAACCTGTCCATCTGTCTGTCCGTTTATCTTATCTTTCTTTTTATCCATTAGCCTGTTTGTTTGTCTGTGTAAGTTTGAAGGTAGGTATGTATGTTTGTATGTTTGTATTTATCTATCATTTTACAGTAAATAGTACTGGCAGCTTGGACGCAAGAAAAAGATCTGTAAATTTACCAAATAAAAGTAAATTTTTCAGTAAAAAGACATTAAGAATGGAGCAGTAGTAGTTTCCCAGGTTAAAATATGGAATTTTTTCCAAGAACAGTACTTGGTGTTGTAGAGTAGTTTTACAATATACCTACTGTAAAAACATTGCAGTAGTTTTTAATGCGAAAAAATGGACATTTCTATCAGGGTATGTATGTATTTATGCCGGTGTGAAAACGTGCAAGCAGGTAGTCTAACATATACATGGTTCACTACTATTTCTGGAGAGATTTGTGATTGCCCAGCTCGCCCTTGGCGGACCGGTGAAAAGGAATAACTCTTTGTAATCGGGAGAACGAGTCTTCAAACACCCAGGTCGTCCTCTATAAGTACATCCTTGTGGAAAGGCCATTTTGTGCAGAACACCTGTTACTTTTACGTAAATCTTTGTAGATCTAACAGAGTTATTGAATATATACAGGAAGAAAAGATGATAAGTTGTCTAGTTTGAGGACGAATGTGTAACTACAATTTAGACGGAATGTTTTAGCAATAACACCAACACTTGAATTACACTGCATCAACTGCCCCAGCATAATTCCATGAACAATGGATGTGATGAGTTTTATGATAACAAGAGGTAGAGCCATATCTAAGTGTGAGTACAATATCTGAGGTACACCACGTGAATTTATAACTTGTGAGCTTTTATCTCGTTGAATCCGGACTTTATCCAGCCATAAACTCTCAGTCAGTTGAACCAAAGCCTTGCCAGTTATAAATTCAGATAACGTACCACAAATATTGCGCTTTTATTGCATTATTAACCGAACAAAGTTTTGAGGATATGGAGTCATATAGTCATCAGTTTTGATCGTGAAGTTACTTCTTATGAATGCAAATCAAACTATACGTGCGTCCTTGGTCTAAAAGGAATTGGCCGATACGTTTTTCGGCCCTTTCATTTCTATTTTGTTATTATTGCATGAACCCACGCATCTAGTCACCGGCCTGGCAGCAATTTCCACGTAACGTTTATTTAAATCACCGGTAATTCGAAAGAAAATAAATGTTCAAGGAGAATGCGTAAGGCATTAACAAGTACGACACGACATTGTGCTACTCACCGAGACCTTTTCTAGCGTACTCTCAGGGAAGATTAGTTCCTTGGAGCATCTGCGTTTAAGGAAATGGTTCGTCCAACTGGAAACTTGAAATAAACCTTACGGAGCTCCTGTCATTTGGTTGTGAGAATGAAGACACCGAGTTCCAGCCGGTAAGGAAGCACTTGTTCACACGAGACGGATCGAGACGTTAGTGAAAGATAGCCACTTATGAAACAATGGAATGAATCAGATAATTCGATTCATTACGTATCAGTTTCGTTAATCGATCAACAGTTACATGACACTGCGTCCCGTTCGATTTAAGGTTTCCAATGGATTAACCTTTCGGGTCTGTAGCTAAGATCCTTCCCACTGCCACCAGTACGTAATCTTTTTGCTCAAAACGTCCAGTTCACCACTTGCCTCAAGTTCCTAAACCTAACTTTTAACATTCTACGTTTGTCCACAAGCAATGGAGAATATCTTGAGTTGTGTTAGGATTTGATATTGCTTAGCCTCTAAAGAAATATTTCGTAGAGAGGTGATGCTGTCTGTTATACACAAAGCGGTTTTTTATCGTAGAATCTACAGCCAGAAGCGATCGGAAATGACCGCGATTGTCTTACGGACGACTCGAGTTATTTCAAGCAACTTAAGAATGCGGAAACGCACTGCGACTTCATTCTTTTAGAATCATGGCAATTTTTTCAAATTTGCAGTTTTTTCAAACGGTTATGCTAGTAATAAACGAATGGGTAACACTAAACTAAGTCGTAAGTGCTGTTTATCCATTCATGTCAGCACCTCAACTAAGTTGAGATCGATGAGTAGGAGCCACGTCAACGTTAAAAAATTCTCTCCATCGATAGCATGAATAAAACTAGAGAGGGGGGGCTGCGAGCCACAATTTAGTAACAGATGCCTCTATTGCATATCACAGATACAATATGAGCGGCAAAAAGAACCATGTTTTCTTGTTATTTTGGTAATTTGGGTATTTTAGCTGAGGAAATCAAGGATAAAAGCTATGTAAATCAGGACGATGCTTTATACGATTTACTATATACTAATTGGGAGCTATTTCTTTTGCGTTTTTCGGCCTTATGAATTATTAATGAGTAGTTTAAATACCGTTATAGTCAGTTAGCATTCATTTCCATGTATAAAATTGATTCCAAAAATGACATACGATTTCTATTTTTACATGCTATAATTAGTACGATTCTTCAGTTTTCAGACTTTTCTGTTTTGGAGATAATTATAAAATCTGCACAGAGTATATCCAACTAAAAGTATCGTCAACGCAACATATCTTATAAATTGTACAATTATCCCAGCTTTTTATTTGAGAGAGTCGCAATATCGTTCAGCTCCCGTTAAAAACACATTTACGTTCTAATTCGCTACGTCCAAACGAACGTAAATTATCTCCTTTTTTTATGCAGTAAATTAATGACAAGCAGACAAATTGTTGGTTGGTTGCTCAGGCAATCCAAACTGACGTTTATTGCCGTTTCTCTTATGATACACGACTGAGTAGTAGTTAGATATACACTAATTAACGTTTTATCATGCAACAGGTAATACCACTGATACAGCTTGTGATACAGCTTGTGACGATACAGTTTGGATACATGTGATACAGCTTGGATACATAGAAATCCGTGGGTAATAACTGTTAACTACCTAAATGACTGGATACTGTCAAACAGTTGGATATTCTTTACACTAGCTGTTTTCCAACAAGCATGAAGCTTAAGTAACCTTTTAGATAAATTGATGTCATTCTTTACTGTGGAGGTAGCTCCTTCTGATCTTAAGCTATGAAGACCATACAGCTTTGTGATTGTAGCTGTTGCTCGGTCCATAAAGCCGTGTTACCTTGACTTACACCACAATTCGGCATGAAGTCCAAGCGATGTAGAACTTTCCATGACGAGTTTAAGGACAGAGTCTGATGTAGTTCATGAGATATTCATTAATTTGAAGTTGGAAATGGATTTCTTTTTGACAACTAGTCCAAGTCCACTTTCGTTTTCTCGATCACCTGGATTCCGGCTTAATGTAAACGTAATTCCCTTCTCTGTATACGTCAATGAATGAATTATTGTTATTATTAGTGTTACATTATCATCATTACCATCAATATCTCCATTATTATCATTATTATTATTATTATTATTATTATCATATTATTACTATTTTATATTATATTCAAAAACTCATTAATAATTCATGAAGAAAACCCAGGGGAAAAGCCGTGTCGTATCTTCATATGTGATAAAGACACGCACGTTTTTCTCATCGAATTTTCTCGACTTAGAAAACATTAATTTTCAAACTTTCTTCGCAGATTGTCGTGTTGAGGGGTTCGTTTTTGAAGCCATTCAAAAAAATCGTTGTCCGTGTTTTCTCGGCTCTAAAATACTCCCATTCAGGCCTTTTGAATGTACATATATGATTATAATATATTATTATTTTTCAAATTGATAGTCGTATATTATATCGCGACGATTTTTTCAGGCGTTCGCGGGTGTAACAGCCTCCAGGATCGAAGGGCCCTAAATTACAGGAAGGGCTGGAAGGCGAAAAATTCTTTCCGCATTTTTTCTCGCATGAACAATTAATTTTACGGAAGTGAGCTTTTTATATTTTTTAGACAATAACAGAAGACTACTTGTGCTTGCAGCTCTGTTTACAACGAATGATTACCAGATGATATGCATAAACATTCAAATCAGGCACATTTGAATACAACTGAAGATCTTTTGGGAAAGAGCTGGGAAAAATTGTCGCGCTGAACGATCAACATGGCGGAAGGGGTTCTTCTGGATTTAAATGATTATAGCAGCGTCCAAGAGCCATGTAATCCCAATAGTGTTGAGCCTATGTCGTATATAGAGGAGGTGGACGATTTAGACAGTGGTGCAGATCATTTGATGGACAAACAAAGGGGAAACAGCATTAGGCACACAAATGATTTTGGGACCAACGACATCGATATGTCACGGAAAAGAAGTTCTATAAAACGCCGTCCACCAGTCAATCCTCGACCTAATTCGTTTAAATTTAAGTCAAAGGCAGACACGACGGATTTACTGACTTCATTTGATCCCTTAAATGAAACGAGCTGTCTAAATACTGAACTTCGAAGTGAAGAACAGACAGACGAAACGATAGGGTCAAGAAACACTGACAGTCCCAGCGAAGTTTGTCTTAGAAAAAGAGATCACAGGACTTCCAGAGATTCTCGAAATTCGGCCGGGGCTTGTGGAGGTGTATTTGAGAATGAATATAGACCAGGATTTGAAGAATATCAGGAAGAGGTTGTGACAGGTACAGGAAATATACTTACCGAGATTTGTTTTGTCCTATTTAAAATTAAAGTACGCTTATTATTTGATGCGAATGTTGACATACAGTAATTGGTGAGCATGTGCGAAGAACTGCAGACAGAGTAAGCTTAAGTTCGGTATTTCATCCACCCCTACTCAATATAGTAAATATTTGGCTTGTTTAACTTTGTTTGCCCACCCATATTGGTCAACACTGAACCTTTGAATGATACTGAAAGAAAACTTAATGTGTTGAAACATTGAGTCACCAAGGTCTGGTGCATCTCCTGTTATGTCATATCGAGTCTATTTGATAGCACCTGTTTGGTATTATAATAATCCAGTTACTTGTTAGTGTAAAGTCTAATTGCTTAAAACAGTGTAGTCTAACTACAAATGAGGGTTTAGATTGACAGATGTGTCAAATCAACAATGTTTGATGGGTTTCCGGACTTAAAGTTAGGAAGGCCTTGTTATAATCCCACATTTATGTTTTTTTTTTGAGTTGATGTAATAGTTGACTTTATTCAACTTGACTCAGGTCAGGAGTTAGTTATTCAAAGCCAGGAAATATAGCTTAGCCAATATAGTACTGCCAATATAATACTAACAATTCTATTTAAGAATCATCCTCAAGGTAATATGAAATGATAAATTCACATTTAACCTACACTGCTGAAGTCAACTGGAAAAGTTGACTCAAGCAGGATTGAACTTGCATCTTTGGGAATCTGGTCTGCCGCTCTACCTGTTGAGCTATCGAGTCTACAGGGATTGGAGGCGAGTTATTATTCAGCTTAAGTGTATGAGATATTCTCGCAACAACTCAGTTGACTTCAGCAGCGTAGGTTAAATGTGAATTTATCGTTTAATACTAACAAGCAAACGGTGTTATCACATCAATGAACAGCGGAACTTAAAATCTATTTCCTGAATCAGGGTATCTGTACCTATTCAATTGTTCTATTGGGCTAAATTTTAAGTTCAGTTGATCTGAGGATGGATGGCACTGTTCACTGATAAGAACTTGTCTGCTGGATAAGCTTTCCTATTTTTGAAAAACCAACCCCTGGTGAAAAACTTGACTCAACTTGACAAGGCTGAAAAATGATCTGACTCAACTTGCCTAGAGATTTGACTACCTAATGACGTGCACATCTGAGTGACTTAGTCAAAACGTTACTAATATTTGGATAAAAATGGTCTGTATTGATGGTAATATTGTTTAGTTCAACAAGTCACTGTATTATGGTACATTTCAAGAAAATTTAACCCTGGAAGGAATTCAATCCTGTGACTGTTTGTATGCCCATACACTGGTTGAACAACAACATTATGAAGTCCAAGGTTGATGGTACTATAGTAGATGGCATTTCCAGGGATCCTGCCAAGGATAGTGATTACCTTGTATTATGTACAGTACTGCCTAAAAGTGTTTTAACATTTTTCCATGTATATTCTGTGCAGTATATGTGTACACACACAACACTTCACTTAGATCACTTAATGGGAGCTTTGCATGTCACCACCATTATACTGATGGTAATGAATGAAGTGAACCTTGGTCAACAATTAGTAGGACTGTCTTTAAATGAAGTCCCAGTGTTTTGGTCATCTGTTTTTCTATTTTACTGTATTCAGTCAGTAACTCTTAAATTTTCTTTTTATGTATATATTAAGACCAAGTATTTCAAAAGGAAAATGGGAAAGAAATCTTGCATTCACCTGAAGAACCTGATATAGAAGAGGACTTCAAGGATATTGACACTCATCACATTTTGTCTATCGGGGGTAAGTTTTTAATGGAGCTGATGTCTTTAACATCATAAAATAATTGAAAAAATTTACATAAAATGAGATAGTGTTGTATTTACATTCTTTATCCAGCAAATTTGGTTTTACATTATATTGTGAATATTGCGGGAACCACTCAGTATTTTAATAAAATACACAACAACGGTAACTCCGAAAATCGATAACATATTTAATTATTCTACGTTTCGACTAGGTTTTAGTCATCATCAGGAATTCCTGATGATGACTAAAACCTAGTCGAAAGGTTACCGTTGTTGTGTATTGTGAATATAATTTTATCTTGATGTGAATATATAGATTATTTTTCAAATTTTGATGACAAGAAAAATACCTTAAGTCTGTATCAGAAACAGTACAAATTGTGTAAAAATGATGAATTTTAATCCAGGACTCCCTGTGCTCATTATTTGAGCAATTGTTTCTCTTATCTGTGAGGTTGTAACATCCATTAGTTCAACTAATTTATGAACTTTGTTGGATTTGAATAAATACAGATAATTTTTGTTTTTTCAGGAGACGACAGAAGTGGACGAAGGGCAATTGTATTTTCTGCCTGCAGACTTCCACCCAAGACTGAAATTGATCATCAAAAACTGTTCCGGTACTAAAGAAAGCTCCTCACTAACTCCCAACACATTTTCCTTTCTATTGCTTTGTACATGTATCTGCTTTCATTTCCCCTTCCTTCCTACCTTCCTTCTTTTCTTCATTCCTTCCCTCTGTTCTTATTTACTTCCTTCTATCCATCCATCCCCTCCCTAGAGTTTTTTCCTTCTATTCATTCCTTATGTCTTTTTTGCAGTACTGTCTGTCTTAGCCAGTCAGTAAACTCATTAAACTTTTTTTTTGTTCTAGTTACATGAAATACACCTTGGACCAGTATGTGGAAAATGATTATTCTGTAGTTTATTTTCACCATGGCCTGAACAGTAGAAACAAACCTTCGATCTCCTGGCTAGTGCAAGTTTACCAAGAACTGGACAGAAAGTAAATCAAGCCCTTAATTTGTCAACTTTTGCCAGTTAGCACACATTGGATGAAAAAATATTTTAAACTTATATATACTTTATTTAGTGCTTTTAGTTTTTTTTTTCATGACATTACCATTAAGTAGCCTCAGATGATCTACACAGGTGCCACGTTTGGCCTGTAGGTCTTATGAATGTGTTCTAGAGAATACAGTAGATGTCACAGTGATATAATTTGTGCATGGTATATTCCAATCTCTTTAATTTGTTCAAAACAGCACCATAGTAATGTTGTTGTTTAACTAAGGTGGTGGTATTGTAATTGAGGTACCTGATGAACAGACACAAGTTGAGTCTTAAGGTAGCTGGGTCTCAAGTTGAGTGCAGTTATATTCACTTAGGCTGAGTCAAGTGGAGTTGATATTTAGTTGTAAGTCAGGTTGAGTCCTTACATATCATTGATTAGTCAAGTCAGTTGGAGCCCTTCTGTCAGGGATGGGAACACATGTGAGTCAACACTTCTTCAGATAAATAAACTTTATTGCCCCTTTCTTGATTGACTATCATTGAAGTTTTCATACATTTCATTACCTGTGAAATGCATCAAATGAAGAGCAGCATAAAGCTACTGCAATGCAATTTACAACAGTGATATAAATGAGAAAAGATGAAAAGGTCATTGAACTTATTAAGACTAACAACAGTTGCTTTTTTTCTTAATTTGATTTTTATTTTAACATCAGGTACAAGAAGAATTTAAAAGCACTGTTTGTGGTCCACCCTACAGGTTTCATCAAGTTTCTGTGGAATATTGTTTTGAAACCATTTATCAGGTGTGTCTGTTGTGATCAGAAACATTTTATAGAGGTAACTGACAAAGATTTAGACTAGTTAGCACAAGTGAATGGCAAAGACCGCATCGAGTGCTCTATTTATTCAAGTCACTTGTCTAGCTTTTTGGTTACATTTTGTTGGATATATACATAATTTCAAATGTGCCATAATGTATGCTTAAACTGCTTCTCCTTAGGAATGAGTAGTAGGAAAGGTAGCTCCCTTGGGAATTTCTGAAAGGATGACCCTCATGGCAGTACATACAAACCATTAAAGTGTATACATTTATTAACCCAAAATTTCATTTTACACCAAGAAGTTCACCCATTACCCAGAGAAATATTTTGTTCATTCTGTTTGATTTTTCCAAACCCAACCATTTTATGGCCCGTCAAGGTCATCAAAAAAATGTGGCTATGTTGGCACACGACCCAGCTTGTGAGGAGAATGGGTCCATGCTTACTCAGATGTCACAAATGAATTTTCATGGCTATATGTGAAAATGTTCCAATTCCACTTACGTTTTTCACTTGTAAAATAACTTGAAATGTTTGTAAGGGAAAACCATCCAAAAATGGCCCCTTTTATTTTTTACTCAGGCTAATGATAAACGATTTTACTTCTGAGAGGGAGACCCCCAGTGAAAATGAGCTAAAGTGTGACCTTGCAGTGGTGCCAAGGGAATTGGGAATCCATCTCTGGTACAATGATGAGAGCCCTCACCACATAAGTGTTACTTTAGTTGTTTGAATTATTACTATGAACTAATTCTTGCAGTGCAAAGTTTGGAAAGAAAATTATGTACGTGAACAGATTATCAGAATTAAAGGAACATCTGCACATTGACCAGTTAGATATTCCAGATTCTGTTAAAAAGTAAGTAAAGTACTCATTCGACTAGTGAACGTTCGTCAAGCTTGTTATCTCAGGAAAACGATTTCTGAGCCCTAGACGGGAATCGAACCGGCAACTTTCTGACGACCGGTGAGACGCTGTAACCATTGAGCTACCACGACTGAGATGGTGATCTAAAAGGCAGGTTTGCCATATGTACTGCCTAAGCTGAAGTCACAATATGATAATAATGGTTGAAACACTTAATACTGAACACATCTGGTTCATGTGGGAGCTTGGTAAATGTCAAACGGCACGTGAGCGTTCGTCAAGCTCGTTATAATTGTCTGATATTTACGGAGCTCCCACATGAACTAAATTTGTGTTCAGCAAGCAAATAGTATAGTTCAGCAAGCAAATAAGTAAATAGTCATTATTGTACATAGTGAAATATAGAAGGATCAAGGCTTGACTAAAGTCCTTTTTTTCCTGCGTACTGGCCCAATGGATAAGGCTCAGACAGACCGTCCACTGACTAAAAAAAATTTTGCCCAGCTGGAAAAGTGTCTAGGGCAAGTTAAGTTTTTTTAGAGCTCAGAGGATGGATATTAGTTTTGTATATTTTAAATAGTGTTGAGTACGTAACGATGATGAAAATTCATCTGTATCTAGTAGAATGAAATCAAACCATCCAATTTATTGTGCTCACTATTGTTAATTTTAGTCATTATTATTATTATTGTGTTATTGGGACTGTCGTTGTTTGTTATTTACTGTTTTTATTGTTGTTGTTGTTGTTGTTGTTGTTGTTGTTGTTGTTGTTGTTGT
>JBAHVQ010096885.1:0-26076 GCA_036872915.1 Nanipora kamurai | reverse complement strand
GGTGACGTGCCGTTATATCATTTTTTTCGGCACTCAAAATCTGTCTTTAACACGGTTGTTATTCATCTTCCCGTGAAACCAAAAAGGTCCATTTTTCACCTCTTTTCTTGGAATTTAACTACTTATGCGCGACAGGAAACAGGTCCGGCTTATGAGCCTAAATTAATTTCAAACGGGAATCAAAGGGTACACAATCGAACCAAGCAGAGAATTTCATGCCGCTCTTGTGTAAACTAAACTAATCTTCATACCGATATAAAAATCTAGGATGCTGCGTCGGCAGAATATTAAAAAAGCGTGTATAAAGGGTTAGTAGATTGCCGAACTTTAACGTCAGTTCGGCAGTCTACCAACTTTTTAACTTTCTAATCTTCATACCTGTTCCTGGGAATGTCCACCATGGAGCTGTACGGCTGCATTCCCTTGTGAACGGGGCCTAAGCCGCAATTCCATTGATTTTACAACAGGAGAGCTGACAGAGGAATCCACGGCGGTAGATAACTCTCTATGCATGAAAAGTGGAGAATGTGACTTTGGAATCGCTGAAAACCCGCAAATCGATAAGGTTCGTGTACCACAAAACATTCAACCATTCAAACAAGAGGAAGAAAAAATTATTAGTCCTGAGTTCTGTTGGGATAATTTACCTCAAACGTACTCCTCTGGATGCTCTAGACCACAACCTATCTTTTCGTCGAGAGTTTTTGACAATCACAGCACCATCTTGCATCAACCGTTGCTGGATATCCCTTGGGAAAAGGAGGACGCGACAAAACCAATCTTGCCACAAGTACTGCCATATGGAAGCTGCAATATGATTTCACAGCAATCGCAGGCTCAAGATCTCGAATCAGTTCGACTTGTGGATCCAACAGTGGCTCTCCCACAGCCGACCTTTGTCGAAAACAGTTTGAACTATTTCCCACAGCGTAACTGGTGGTCGTCCTCAACACCTGACATTTTTAGTCCAAAGTTCATTCCTACAATTAATCCGCCATTCAGTTGCGTTTCTAATGTCCCGATGACCCAATTCGATGGACAAGATTCCGCGCACAGGTCAGAAACTGAACCGTTCCCATTCCCCGAGGCAACAAATCAACACCGGTTTACTGCGGGTTACTACAACGTTTCGGAATTCGATCCACTCTTCCCTATTTCTGGACTTGCATCTGATTCCAGTAACTCCACAATATACAGGAAAGAAAGGCGAACTTCCTGGTCAGATTATTTTATGTCACATTTCATGGAAACTAATTGCTTTCACGAACGACCGCGTTTTCCAGAAATGAAAAACTTCGCTCGTAATGCAACATCGAGTTTTCAAAACATAACACAGGATCTCGATAGGTGCGAATCACTGATTCCTCACAGCAACGCAAGCAAAGAAATATACTCTTTTTCCTTTGGAAACTCCCAGTCCAACTTTCCCATGGAAACGCAAGCCCACGGCATACCCTACCCTGAAAACCAGTTTCAGCCCATAGCTCGAGGATCTGCGCAAAGACATCGTTTTGAATCAATTCAGGCTCTTCAATATAAGCAAGAACCGAAAACAAACGCCAACATTCTGAGACCATACATCCACCCATACCGAAGTTCAACACCATTCCATTCGATGTCTCAGGACTGCGAAGCCCAGGTCCCATGGGCGTCTGGGATACCGATAGAACAAAGGAACGAAGTCCTTGGATCGGGAAAGTTGCATTGGTTAGAGAACCCGTGGACTGACAAATCTTCACTGTCTTACCAACCAGAAAGTAAGGAGTCGAAAGAAATTCACCGCTCCGACCCATCTGCTTTGCAGCCGTCACCGAATCCAAATTATTTAGACCAACGAGCAGACAACCACAAGTGCTCAGAATTTGAGGGTAAGTTAAATAATCCTGTGGTATTTCTGCAAAATCCACCATTTGCATCGTCTACCGGTGGTTCGAACTGTTTTTCAAACCTAGATTCTCGAGGAAAAGCTGCAAAAAGGAGACTTGATTTCGAAGATTGTAATCGTCACGCCGGAACAAACGATCCCAAATCATCTTGTGTCTTTGAAAATCAGAGAAGCGGCAAACATGGGACAGCAACAAAGGAACATTCTTTACCAGATCCTCCTCGGCGCCATTTATCAGCCTCCGAAAGATTTCGTCTCAATGATGTCGACGAGGAAAAATCAGCTTCACCGACGATAGCACTCAAAAGGGGAAATGAAGTAAAAGTCGTACGCAAATCCAGGGAAAGGACACAGTTGCCACTTTTAAAATTGTCTCGTCCGAACAGAGTAACATCTCAGCAGAATCAAATACCAAACATTTCCTCACAATCACAAGTTTCTACACCAATAACATCGCAAGAAGTGTGTTCCGGATTGCCAATTCCATCTTGTCCGACAAGTTTACATATTTATGCCCGTGGTGAAACTTGCACAAACTTTGACGTTAAGGTGAAGACTGAAGATTCCGAAGTTTCACGATTATTAAACGACGATGCCCCGGCACAAATTTTTCCAAATCCCTCACAAAGGCGCAAACCCACGCCAGAGAGATTTTCTCGGGTTTCGAAAGTTAGAAAGTTAGAAAATTTTCACCAAGGAAAATTATCTCAAGTAAGACGTCAACAGGATCAAGTATCAGAATTGAGCACTCTGTGTCAAGTTTCCACATCAACAACACCTCAGCAGATTCAACTGTCAGGATGTTTACAGTTGCAAACTCCTGGATCAATAACGTCTTGTTTAACGAGTACACCTGTTTGTACAAGTGGCAAAACTGGTGAAAACGTTGAGGTCAAGACCGCAGATTCTGATGTTTCAGGATCACCAAACTATGTCACAGCAGCTGAATGTTTTTTAAAATCCGTGCAAAGAAGTAGTACCAAGCGAAAGAGACTATCTCCAGTTTCAATAAGTAAAAAGTTAAAATTTCCGTCTAAAAATCATCACATGGAAGAACAATTTCAAAAGGATCGAGCAGCATCCCAACGGGGTCAGGCACTTGAACCCTGTCCATCATCGCCAGTTTTATCATCAACATCTCAACTGATTCAGCTGCCAGAAGTTAGTTGCCAGTCGACAAGTCCTGGGTCGATAACATGTCCAACAAGCTCACATATTTATGTTAGTGGTGAAACTTGTGGAAATATTGATGTTAACTTGATCACTGGAGGTTCTAATGATGTAGTTACCGAAGCAGAGATTTTCTCAAAGTCCGCCGAAAAATGCCCACCCCAACGAGAAAGCCTCTATCCGACTTCAAAAGGTAAAAAGTCAAAATTACCTGCAAGTTATAACCTGGAAGAACCATCTCAACAGAGTCCAGCACTAGAACCATTTCCACTATTACCAGTTTCAGCGTTAAAATCGTCTCAACGGAGCCAACAGCCAAATATCCGTTCCCAGTCGCCAGTTTCTGCATTCGTGGTATTTGAACAGAAGAGTTCAGAGCTCTACTCCAAGATTCCAATTTCTACACCAAAAACGTCCCAGCCAAATCAACTTTCAGAAGTACTCCGTACACCAGTCTCTACATCATTAAAACCTAAACACAATGAACCATTGGAACTGAGTTCAAAGGCGCTCGTTTCTACACCAGTTGCACTGAAGCAGAATGACCTATCTCAATTTTGCCCTCTTCTAGGATCTGAACCAAAAACGTCTCGACAACAGCACGAATTATCTGAACTGCGCACATCTCAGCGGAGTGAATTCCATGGTGTCGTTTTAGCTCCGTCGTCGTTGAACAATTTAAGATGTGAAGAAAACATTAACTGCTCAAACCTGGGAGACGACGTAGCAATGAATACGCGTGGCTCCAATTTAGAAGTCAAGGGAAACCATGAAACCGGCGAAGAAAAGGTCAACGTAGACTTACTTGTTAAAAGTGAAGATTCTGATCAGAGCAGTTTACTTGATGACAATACTCCTACGAATGCGTGTAATTTCAATTCCAATGTCAAGGCAAACAATGGAACTAGCGAAGAAAAAATTAAAGTAGATTTAAATGTTAAAAATGAAGATTCTGATCTGGGCTGTGCACACGATGGCAACCTTTTATTTCCACCGAAAGTTACATCTGCCAATATTCTTTTAAAATCACCTCGCATCTTCCTACCAAGGCTGGAAACCACATCAGAGAATGGTTTAGTACCTGCTTTAATGAGAGATGAGCAAGTGAAGAGTATTAAAAATTACCCGCGAGAGGAAACAGTTTCGTTGACGATTCCAAATCCTTCTAAAGGAACGCAAGTGAGCTCGGGAAAAACTCCACTTCAAGACGGAGAATGTTCGTCTTCGGGGCAAGCACCGACTAGTGTGTGTAAAGGAATAGCACCTGTGCTATTCTTCGGAAATGGAAAAGAAAATTCCTTAGATAATACGGTATCCTTGAGGGAAGTGAAAAACGGAACGCCAGGCTACGCGGCTCGAGTTTCACCAAAACCAAGCACAGAAGAGACACTATATTGTGACGACGAAACAGCTTCTGGAGAAATGCACACCAGTAAAATGCCATTATCGAAAAGCTCGGAGAGTATCCAATCTTCGTTACGTCAGATATCCTGCGAAGAAGTTACCACTGCATCGCAGACTTCAAGCAGATCGCAACAAGACTCAGACTATTCGATTCCACCGACTCCAGAGAAGAAGTACGAGAAGGTCCAGAAGCCAATTCCCCCCACACTGCCGCCGAGACTGAAGTTTGTTGATGAAAGGAACATCGTTGGATATTCAGAAGGGAAAACAAAAAATTTAATAACGGCTCTTTAAAGATCACTTAAGTTCCGTGGAGGAACTACCCATTGGTATAGTTCTGTTGATTGAAGCTTTGAATTGTACCCTCTTTTCTCCAGACCACGTTACAATGGGACTATGATTGATCTTTTAAGGTGGCTCCATACAGTTTCCCGAAAAGTGGAGAATGCAAATTTGAGACCTGGGCCCGGTTATATAAAACTCTTAATCATGATTAAGTCAGCCGTCAGGTGATTAAAACGTAATTAAATTCTTATTCTCTGATCCTGATTGGCTAGGACTAAACACTAATCAGGAGTAAAGTTAATCACCTTTTTATACAACCGGCTCCTGGTTACGTAAATTCTGAAGTTGGGCAGGAGACCTAGTTACCACACGGCCGACATTACATTATGGAACTATTCTTAGGGACGAGTCTTTTGTTGGTGCCCCTAAAAACAGTTCCACGATGCATTGCAAACCTAATTAGTACCAGGTCTCCAGCCCAACTTCGGAATGGCGAATTGGACATTGACCATTAAAGGGTTAAACAGGTCCTTGGAATGTGTACAAACGAGACCAATGAGCAGTGCGAAAAAATCGAGCGTTTTTCCTCGAAATATAGCGTGCAAAAAAAGAGTGAAAAATTTTGAGAGCCAATGGTAGAGTTAACGAGCATTTGCTTGTTTTGTAACGTCTGGCCTATTTCCTTGGAAATTTGCAATGATTTTTGTTTTCGACTAATTTTTCAGATTTCCAATGTAATTCCAATCTAGTTTTAACTGAAATGTAGGAACACATGTGATAATAGGCTTTGTACTGATGACTTTGTACTTGAATTATTCCCCCAAGCCTTTTTTTAAGGTTATGAGAAAATGCAGGACCAAAGCGATGCTTTCACAGTTAACCTACCCTGCTGAAGTTAACTGAAAAAGTTGACTCGAGCGGGATTTGAACTCGCACCTTCGGGAATCCAGTCCGCCACCGTATCTGTAGAGCTGCCGAGCCTACAGGGATTGGAGGCGAGTTATTATCCAACTTAAGTGCACGAGATACTCTCGCGACAACTTAACGCTATCCACGAGGATGGATGTGCAGTGTTTCAACTCTATTTCAAAATCTTATCGTTTCATATTAAGCTGAGGATGATTCTGAAATAGAATTCAAACACTGCTTAAATTGGATAATAACTCGCCTCGTGAATAGCGTTAAGTTGTCGCGAGAATATCTCGTGTACTCAAGTTGGATAATAACTCTCCTCCAATCTCTGCAGGCTCAATAGCTCAAAAGGTAGAGCGGCGGACCGGATTCCCGAACGTGCGAGTTCAAATCCCGCTCGAATCAACATTTTCAGTTGACTTCAGCAGTGTAGGTTAATTGTGAATTTATCGTTTCATGTTACCCTGGGATGATTCTGCAATAAGGCGATGCTTGGTTACGATAACAAAAGCATGATGTCATCACGCGAAAAGCCTATTTCTTTTTAACAAATTTCAAGAAAACTCCTGAGTCCTCGTAATAGATATCCGTAAGTTTATTTAAAAACAGGTAACTTTTTTATCGAAGTGCAACTTCAAGAACGGAAAAATTTAAAATCCTTGTTGATAAATATGTTTCCGAGAAACGGGTAATGTTGTCAGAAAATTTTTTGTTAGCAAGATATCTTATGGCAAATGTTTCCCTAATTTTGCGAGACCTTATTTCTTTAAACCTTTAATTGAAATCTTGGTTGGCAAGGGGATATGTTTGATCGTGAAATGAGCGTACGAGAAGGCTTCAATCAATGGGCTTGTCTAACTAGAGGCAGAACAATTGTCATTGCGTTGGGCCTGGGCAAAGATACGACAGTTTTCAAGCAACATTCTTTGAAGGTGTTTACATTAATAGTTATAAAGATGCTTTGTTACTTGGGAGAGTTGCTTTTTTGTTATCCAGTCGACAAAGAGTTCTTCGTGGTCCGGATGGTATAGCTGACTCGTTGCACGTTTCCGCGGATTGATTGTGTTACGTGAAATCTAGAAGTACCGAAAAAGTACCGAAAAAGTACCGAATAAGTACCGAATAAGTACAGAAAACAAACAGTTCAAGAGATTCTTTATCTTCTAAATACATACCATGCGTACTTTTGTAATGTAATGTGTGCGTTTAAATTGTTCGAGAGATGTATTAAAGCGCAGCAGATACAATTTGGTTTTACTCAAGCATTCCGAGTAAGCTTGCTCTGTTTATACGACTCGTTTGTACAGAAACGCCGGCAATAAAAATGACGTAACTATTTTTCTCACGATTTGGGCGAAATCATTATGTCACGTGTTCAACTGAACGAGTTATTCAGGATTGGACTTCTAGATATATCAACAGATTGTTTGTTTGTTTCATTCCCTGACCTTAAATTTGTATAGTCTTTCTTGTATATTTCGATCGTTTAGTGTTTCGAGACATGTGACGCACAATCGTCGTGACGAAATTACCGAGATAAGGAAAGGAACAAAAAAATCGTATCGCTGCCACACCCATAAACGTTAACCCTTTATCGGGCAGTGTTGCCAAATGGCAACATATTAATTTTACTCTCGATTTTACTCGTCAAGGGGAGACCTCCAGAAAACCTGCCCGATAAAGGGTTAAACAAACGTTGTCCTAAATAATTTATTCTTACATCAATCAAGCCAGGTTTTTACCGGCACATAGGAGACCCATACGATTTTATATTTGGGGTCTGCGGACCGGACTACGATAACTTAAAAACGGTTAATGACGACGTTTCTTTTTCTTTCCGGATTTTAATCATAAACTTTACACTAATGCACCACTAAACTAATCGATTTTGGAATAATGGGCCCTTGAAATAGCGACAAGAAAACTGCAATTTTACTGACACTAGTTTAGGAAATTAAGGTTAAACACTGAAAGTGGTGGTTTTGCATTTGAACGAAAATAAATGCGTAAGCTATTAGTTTAAAAGCCAAAATAACTCTTCGTTCATTCATTAATAACTGCTAGCTTTTAATACCGTAAATGAACTGGGCAAGGAATATTTGAACCTCTGTAGTTTTTAACTTGACAAAAAGCGGGGGGCCTTTTTCGTGCAAATATTCACGAAAGCAGTTTTTCGACGAGGGAAAATTTAATTGACGAAAAGTGTCGCAAGAGCTAAGCCACTCTTGATGTAGAAAAATAAATGGCCGTTGTGATTGGCATTAACATGGCCACAAAATAGCGGCGCCTTATTTCGTAGCCCTTAGCTTCACTTCGACAGACGTCGACGTGGTCGCAAACTCAGGTCCGCGGCGAGTACAGTTAACGTAAACATTCGGCGACAGTTTTAAACGGATGTAAACATCATGAAAGGTTTAGGATGCAAAAGAGTTGGTGTAAACAAAAAATGCCTAAGAAAGTTTCCAAAAACAAACTACCGAATAGTGCGTACCCAGTCTAAAATGGTAGGTGAGCAATGGGCTCCATAGCTTCGATTCTTACTGAGGGGGGAGGCAAGAGTTATTATTATTCAAATTTATTTAAATACGTTAGCCTTTCAGTTCCCTGATTTTCAAAGGGCCGTATGATATTACCAAGAACTAGTTTATAAATAATTAAATGTATAAATATATAAAAATAATATATATGAATAATATATATAAATAATATATATATAAAAATAATATATATATATATAAATGTATATATATATAAATGTATATATATATAAATGTATATAAATATATGTATATATAAATAAATATATATATAAATAAATGTATATATAAATGTATAAATATATATATATAATTATATATATATATATATAATTATCAAATACTACCAAGAACAAATATGTCTTTTACATATACATTTTGTACATATACAATACAAATATACATTTTAAATTATGTAATTATTAGTAATGATTATTGTTTAAAATGCCAGCTAACTGTTATGGTATGACTAGCTCTCTACATTGCGATATTTATTGTTAATTAAGTTTTTAAAAGGTTCTATTGAGACTTGTTCATACGCATCAACAATTTTTGATGGTAATCCATTCCAGGACACAGCTCCGCCGTAAGAATAACTAGTTTTAAGGAAGTAGGTTTTGGGCTCATTTAAGTGAATTGTTCGATCGTTGCTTCTCAGATTGTATACGTTATTGTGGCTAGCAGTAAATAGTTCTGATAAGTAACTCGGCGCCACTCCTTGCAATGCCTTAAATGTCTCTCTTTTTAAGAGTGGCTTCAGTTGATTTCCAATCTAGCTTTCTGAATATCTCCGAGGATCTAATTTCGTAGCTCGAACCTGTTACCTATCACTCGAGCCGCCCTTTTGTGTAGTTTATAAAGTATAATTTGTTTATGTGTGTGTTATTTCCGGTGTGCCACAGTCGGACAATATATGAAGTGAGGGTAGAATACGCGTGTTATACATGGTTATTAGTGCGTTTTGTGTGACAAAACTCTTTGCTCTTCTTAAGAGACCAATGTTTTTGAATTTTTTTTTACGTTGAGCTTCATTATGTTATTCCCACTTTAGTCGATCATCTGTAATTATTCCTAAGACTTTTTTTCTCTGGTACTCGTTTTATCTTTTGGTCGCCAATTGATATTTCTAGATACTTGGAGATAGAGCTTAATCTTTGCTTTGGTCCAGTGATCATGTATTCTGGTTTTTTTTTGTTCTGTGTTAGCTTGTTGGCGATAAGCCATTTACAAAATGCTGTGCAGCTCTGTGTTAATTTTACGTTCAATGTCTGCGGGCGACTCACCTCGACATGACACGTTTGTATCATCTGCAAACATAGAAGCGTGTGTTGTTTTGAGACAGTTCGGAAGGTCATTTATATATTGAGTAGTTTAAATAGACATTTTGTTGTCAAACGTCAACTCTTGACGAGTAAGTTGACGTGTGTTTTAGTCGTAAGCTAACGGACAGTTTTGAGTTAGTGGTTGGACTGACACCTTGGAGCCTGAGCGTTGTTACCAACATTCTTTACTTAATTGCTGTTTTCACTCTAATAAATCTATTCATTACATTTGGTGGCAGCGGTGGTTGTAAAACATGTCCATCGAAGAACAATTACGAAGAGAAGTCGAGGAACTTACCAGGCGGTTGGAAATTTACGAAAGAGAGAGTAGAGCGACGAGTGTCACACCGGAGCAATCGCTCGCATTCCTTCAGACGGCTATACCACGGGCAAAACCGAATCTCTTAGAAGATGGTAGCTGGGGTGAGTGGATAAATCATTTTGAATTATGTGCAAAGGCTAGTGGATGCGACGACGATCAACGCTGTCAACAACCAGCACTCTCACTACGAGGACGAGCACAACGAGTCTACTTAATATTAACAGAACAGGAGCGTGGTACATACCAACCATTAGTTAAAGCCCTCGGAGAAAAGCTTGAGCCACAGAAGCAAAGTCAAGTCCGAAAACTGTTTTTTGCTAGTCGACAACAGCGG
Organism: Nanipora kamurai; assembly: GCA_036872915.1. Lineage (NCBI taxonomy): Eukaryota > Metazoa > Cnidaria > Anthozoa > Scleralcyonacea > Helioporidae > Nanipora > Nanipora kamurai. The sequence continues at coordinate 15,905 of JBAHVQ010096885.1, read as the reverse complement.
AAAGGAGAGGATTTAGTTGACCTGGCGACCGACCTTCGTCACCTCGCTGCGACAGCATACCAAGTCAAAGTCGCTAGTTTTATCGAGGCAGAACTCGTGGACCAGTTCATCAGGATTTTGGATACCAAAGAATTGCGGATGGGAGTGAGTCAAACCAATCCAGAAAGCCTGGACGACAACGCTGACGATTGCCATGCGAATTGAAAGTTCAGACCTCTTGGAGATGGCTTCGATAAATACACTCGCAGCGGAAACGGAAGTATGTCTAGCCACCGGAAATAAAGAAACGGAGGCCGCGAATCTGGTAACCAATCCTCCACAACCACTGCAGCGGGCAAAGCAATATTTTGAGAAACAAAACGAGTTACTCCATCAACTAACCGCAGCCGTAAATCGGATCCCCAGGGAGGAGGTCAACCACCAAGAAGGGAAGGCCGAAGACGAAACGGAAAGAGGTGCTACGGGTGTGAGGAAGAACGTCATTTTTGTCGTGATTGCCCATTTGCCAATGTACAGGGAAACTACAACAGGGCGGGTCATACCGCCGTTGATCCCGCCCGCGCGACCAGACACGATTCGAATATCCAACGTATGTTCGGAAAACACGGTGTTCGTCAGTTGTAAGATAAATGGAGTCCAAGTTGATGCATTAGTGGATACGGGCGCATCGGTGAGCGTTTTGCACGAGGACCTGTTCAATCGAACAAGGAGAAAACACACCAAGTTACGCCGCGCAAACCAAGCGATAGTTGGAGCGGACAACAAACCTTTGGAGTTGTGTGGAATAGCCGGGGTCGATATACAGCTAGCTGCAACAGTAGTGAAACAGGAAGTACGGGTTTGCAAAAACTTATCACACGTGCTACTTCTTGGAGTCGACTTCCTGAAGCCTCATGGCTGCATCGTAGACTTTGTGGCTGGAGATGTCGAGATAAACGGAGAAAGACGGCCACTCACCTGTAAATCTTCAAGGGAAGTTAACAAGGTTACGATAGCCGAGTCGCGAGTCATACCTCCCAGATCAATGATTAACATTAGCTGTAAGGTTGGCAGTGAACCACCAACGACCAAATTGTTGGGGTCCTGGAGCCAGAGGAATGATTTGAAAAACATTACCGAGCGGGTATATTGAAAGTTGCGGCAACCGTTGTCAAGGGACGTATACCTGTACCAGTGTTCAATCCGAGTGGCTCGCCCAAACGCATATACAGAGGCAACAGCATCGGAAAACTTTACCCGTTGCATGAAAAAGAGAGTGAGGGACCTGGAAGTGAACATTGCTACAGTATAACCACGGAAGTTAATTCAAGGAAAGGTAACGTTAGCAAAGTGAAAGAAATAATTAAAGAACTATTCCTGATTCAAAATCAAGCACTCCCCCAAGAAGACATCCAACGTGTACATGAAGTATTAGCTAAGCATCACCACGCAGTCTCACTGGGTAAGGACGGTCTTGGAGATGTGAGAAATTCTAGCCATGCGGTTGACCCCGGAGACTCAGTGCCAATCAACGTCCCGTCGGGAAGAGTGCCTTTCCGTCAGCGTTGAGTGATCCAAGAAGAAGTAGAATGTATGCTCACAGCAGACGTGATTGAACCATCTAACTCACCCTGGTCCGCCCCAGTGGTGCTGGTCAAGAGAAAGGATGGGTCGCACCGATTCTGCGTCGACTACCGTACATTGAATGGCGTCACGAAGAAAGATGTCTACCCTCTTCCCAGATGCGAGGATATCCTGGAAGCTCAAACTGGAACAAAGTATTTCACCCATCTAGATTTGGTCCGAGGCTATTGGCAGATCCGTGTGAAAGAGGAAGACCAGGAGAAAACTGCGTTCTCTACTCCCGGCGGTCATTTTCAGTTTAAACGGATGCCCTTTGGGCTTACGAACGCTCCAGCTACCTTTCAAAGTGTCAAGAATGATATTCTAAGGGGCCTTACGTGGTCGGATTGCCTAGTTTATCTGGTCGACATCGTCATCTTTGCCAAGACTCTTGAAGAACACAACGGCAAATTGGATCAGGTACTCACTCGATTAGAAGGCGCGGGACTTAAACTAAATGCGAAGAAATATGAGCTACTCCAGAAAAAATGTCTGATACTTGGGCATGTAGTGAGTAAGGACGGAATTACAACGGACCCGGATAAGATTAAAGTGCTTCAGGAATGGCCAGTTCCCAACAACGTCACCACTCTTCGTTCCTTCTTAGGCTGCGCTGGCTACTATCGCCAATTTATCCCTAATTACGCAAAAATTGCAGCTCCATTGTACGAACTAGAAAGGAAAAACACTGCTTTCCACTGGTCTGACGGATGTCAAACTGCGTTTAATCTACTGAAACAGAAGCTGACTAACGCTCCAATCCTGGCCTACCCGCAGTTTAACCAACCATTCATCCCCGACACAGACGCAAGTGACAACAGCATCGGAGCTGTTCTGCCCCAAGTTCAAGAGGGACAAGAAAGAGTTATTGCGTATGCAGCAAAAGCATTAACCAAATCGCAAAGAAGCTACAGCACTACTAGGAAGGAACTATTAGCACTGGTGTGGGCCGCAGAACACTTCGAACCATACTTACTTGGAGTGAGATTTACCGCCCGCACTGACCATAGGGCCCTGGAATGGTTAAAAAGCTTCAGGCAAACCAAAGGCATCATAGCACGCTAGCTTGAAGAGATTAGCAGAGTTTGACTTTGACATTCAACATCGACCCGGTCATCAGCACGGAAACGCAGATGGTTTGTCCCGGATACCACAGATGGGCGATGAACGCGGTGGCCATGATAAACCGCCAAAAGCCGGAGAATGCAACGTAGTTCGTGCAGAATTGAGCAAGCAAACACTGGCTGACTCAACCCCATGCTGGCTCAGTCTTTGGAGTCGAGATGAGTTACGATTATACCGATTCCTAGAACGGCAGTCGCCTCTGCGGGACCCTTTCTGGGTAGCCTGTGGAGCCAATTCGGAAGATTGAGTCTTGTCCAAGGGCTCCTATATCGCAAATACGAGTCCGAGGATGGGGACACCTAGTTTCTCGAACTGTGTTTGCCGAGGAAACTAGTACCTCAGATCTTGCTACTACTGCACAACATTCCGACGGCAGGACACCTGGGAATTCGCAAAATGGCCGAAAACGTCAAGGAACGTTTTTACTGGAAAGGCTGGCTACACGATGTGGAAATGCATTGCAGGTGCTGTGTCGAGTGTGGCGAAAGAAACACGCCGTCGAAGAAATCACGCGCTCCCCTTGTTGTAAGTCGAACTGGGTGCCCGATGGAACGAGTTGCTGCGGACATCATTGGCCCCTTGCCTCATACCAAATCTGGTAATCGGTTTATTCTGGTAATGACTGACTACTTCTCGCGTTGGCCTGAAGCGTACGCCATCCCAAACCAAGAAGCAGGAACGGTGGCCGAAAAGGTAGTCAACGAGTGGATTTAGCGTTTCGGCGCAATGCAGCAACTTCATACTGATCAAGATCGAGACTTCGAGAGCAAACTTTTCCGAGAAATGATGAAGATGTTGCGAATAGACAAAACACGTACCACTCCTTTCCACCCTGAAAGCGATGGTTGGTGGAACGGCTGAACCGGACATTAAAGGACATGCTTTCGAAAGTAACCAATGAGAACCAAGACGACTGGGACGAATGGCTTCCGAGTGTACTACTGGTTTATAGAACAGCTGTACAGTCTTCAACCGGTATCACACCACACCATATGCTTTTTGGGAGAGGAGCCCGCCTCCCGGTCGATTTAATTGCCGAATGTGCACCAGAGCTGGAAGAAGGGAGCGCATCTACGTACGTGAAGAAAATTCAACAAAGGATTCGGAAAGCACATGATTTGGCCCGAAAGAGAACACAGCAAGCTACAAAGAGCTACAAAGACTATTATGATGCTAGATGTAGCGGTACCCCCTATAAAGTTGGTGACAGAGTAAGGCTACACGTACCTTACGTGAAACGAAACCGCTCTAAGTCGTTAAGCAGACAATGGCAGGGACCGTTCGTGGTGGTAAAATGCCTCTCTGATGTCGTCTTCCGAATACAGCGCGAAGGAAAGCCGAAGCAACGAATAGTTGTACACTTCAACCGGTTAAAGAAATGCTATACATCGTTACCTGTTGAGAAATGTTGAGACATCCCGTAGCAAAAAGAATGGAGTTCGCGAGACAATACCTGGTCGACAGTCACCGGAACAACCAGAACACGCCCTGAATACCAGCCCCCCGAACAGGAAGAGCCAACGACTATGGAACCAGTTGGCTCACCGAGCAATGAACCGATGAGTATGGAGCTCGTTCGTGCACCGAGAAGTGTCCGCCGACCATCGATTTGGATGAAAGACTACAACTGCTATTAACTTTTGAATTATTATTGTCCACCTCTTTTTGGAGGGGAATAATGTTGAGTAGTTTAAACAGACATTGTGTTGTTAAACGTCAACTCGTGACGAGTAAGTTGACGTGTGTTTTAGTCGTAAACTAACGGACAGTTTTGAGTTAGTTGTTGAACTGAGACCTTGGAGCCTGAGCGTTGTTACCAACATTCTTTACTTAATTGCTGTTTTCACTCTAATAAATCTATTCATTACATATATAAGAAACAGTAGTGGACCTAGATTCCGAAGTGGAGTGGATCTAGACTAGTGCTACCAGCTCCAGTGAACCAGTCATAAGTCCCTTGAAAAATTCTTGTAGATTTCTACCAAAATTTCTTGCAAGACCATATCCTAATTTAGTAAGATTTCCGTTCGTTTTTTATGCTTTCGAATCACAATCGCCGTCGTTGCAGAAAATAGTTGGGACACCGTGCGAAAAGTGCAAGTATTTCAAACACTTTACTAAAAATATCCATGTAAACATTTCTGGCTCCCCTTGGTCCCCCTTTCAATATTCTACACAAAGTTTCGCTAATAATGCATTAAAACTGTTTACCTTGTCACCAAAGCTTTCTTCTTTCGACCTAAGTGTTTCAACATTTGAATCGCCTAAAGAGGCCACTCTTGGACGCTCTAACAGACCAGTTCTTTGGTTCTTGCGGTTGCTGTAGTTGGGATCATGGCATTCGGACGCAGCACGTTCGTCCCTAGAATTTCTGTTCCTATTACTGGACTTGTTTATATCCTTATTGTTTGCGCTGTTTCTTTCAGCGCCTGTTGGTCTTTTCGTCGAAGGGCCATTGTATTTTGAAGTATTTTGGGACGAAGAATAAATTAAAAATATCGAAACCTGCCTCATGCAGCTGGAATACAATTAAATCTCGTGTTTACATTACCTGGTACACGAAACGTCTGGACTATTTGACGGGCATACGGTAGTTTTAAATCTGTGTGTGCGTTGGAATTTGAGAAAACACAGCAAACATCGACGCAGTATCACATAATATTACATCTGATTAAAGCTTGCTAAAATCATACCCCACACAATCGAATTGGACTGGTAGCAGTGCTTTGTAAGGTGCTAAAGTTCGACTTTCGCCATACGCTGCTTGAGTTGAAGCCAAGAATCAGGGTCGTTAAAATATTGGGCTTGTCGTCCGCTTCAGGAACTTTGCTGCTTCCCACGTTTTTTACTTGTGTAGCAATAACGGGGGGTTTACTAACAAACCTGCAACTGCGTATAAAAATGAGGCTAGACCTAGATTGTATACAAAATCTCACAGAACATCAGCCAAATTGCACCGAAATTGCTAGATCGATGTTTGAATCATGTTCCTAACCATGCACGTGGTTAAAGACGCATGCTTTGTCCATCCTGAAATTTATGTCCCGCGAGCAAGGTTTTGAACCAGCCTCCTGCTTGCTACTCAAACAGAAATCGTAAGAAACAGCTAAATTGTTGAAGAGGACCACAAGACCAGCATTTAAAGCCCTGCTTCCTGCTTCTCTTCAAAAAGTTTTGTCAAAATTATTTTTTTAATTATGCCACCAGGTTAGATAACTTTTGCTTAGCGTCAATTTTTGAGATGGAAAGGTAGCTATGACATGATTCCGCAAGGAATTCGAGGTACATTAATTCCCTATTATTTGAATCAATTAACCATTCAATCAGACATGATTTCACGAGAGTAACTAATTTCTTCGCCCTCTTACGTGCAGTGAAGTTAAAATGTTTAACCTACGCTACGAGAAATAGAACCCCAGCTAACTATTAAAACAAACATTAAGAGAAATGTAACGTTTGCAGGCGTTGGAAATTGTTGACGGGTTGATTGATAACAAAAGAAGTGTTGCTACGAAGCTCACTTAAGACGATATGCGAACGTCGAGCTCGTTATCTCACAAAAACGATTTCTGAGCCTCAGAAGGGAATCGAACCCGAAACCTCCTTCATAGCTAACCATCTCAGACTTGCTGAATGCTGAACACTAACTTTGTTCATGTGGGAGCTTGGTACATCAGACTACCAAAGAACGTTCGTCAAGCTTGTGATCTCAGAAAAACGATTTCTGAGCCCCAGACGGGAATCAAACCCGTAGCCTCCTTCATCATAGCTAACCATCTCAGTCTTGCTGAATGCTGAACACTGACTTTGTTCATGTGGGAGCTTGGTACATCAGACTACTAGCGAACGTTCTTCAAGCTCGCGATATTAGAAAAACGATTTCTGAGCCCTAGATGGGAATCGAACCCGCATCCTTCTGACGGTTGCGGTCATCAGAAGGTTGCGGGTTCGATTCCCTTCTAAGGCTCAGAAATCGTTTTTCTGAGATCATGAGCTTGAAGAACGTTCACTGGTCGTCATCTCAGTCTTGGTAGCTCAATGGTTAGAATGTCTCACCGGTCATCAGAAGATTGCGGGTTAGCCCCCTTCTGGGGCTTATAATTCATTTTTATGAGATAACGAGCTAATACACCAAGCTCTGTCATGCACAAGATTTGTGTTCAACATTCACATGAAATAAATGCCGAGTACTCCAAACGCACAAGAAAGTTGTATCATAATTTGGACGACATAACAGTAAAGGTACAGTCCACTTCCATTTCTCCAATAAAACGCGATGTTAATAATTTAAGGTGGCCATTACCAGTTGTTTTTTTTTTCTGCGATTTTCCGCAGTATTCAGCCCTAGCAGATAATAAGGTGCATGACCGATTACGCGCTTTCATATTATAATTGCAAGTGCATGTAAACAGCGCAAGTTTTGTCCTTGAGGTTATTCTTTCCTCGCAATTAATTATTTCAATATCATTTTAATGGGAGTGACAGCGCCTGCTTTGTGTTTTGCCGCCTTGCTTTAAAAGAACTGGTAATTCACAAATATGTAATGCTTAGTTGAATACAAAAGGCTTTATAGTTGCTTTTTGACACTATCACCAGAGAGTGGCTTTTTTGTTGACGAAAGTAATTTGCGGGTTGCTCTTTTTATTTGTCTACGTCTTGCACAAATTAAGATGACCTGACCCATGCAGGCAATCTTTCCCCCCAAAATTAAATACGTTCGGCATATTTTGCATGTGACCATGTCATGGATACAGAAGCTCGTGAGGTGATTATGTACAGCCTGGAAAAAATTATACATTTGCACAGCACCTGAATAAGACTTACGTAAATATGACATTACCGGAATGGTATTCACCCTGGCTAACGCCAGACGATTTTACTCGTCAAAGGGAAAACCCACTGTCACCAAGGGATTAAAGCAAGACTCGATAGCACTAAATCTGTTTGTGGCCTAAATAGTTCTCAATGTCGGTAATAATGACGCGTAGTTATTTTACTTCTGATGACAGCTGTTTTATTTCAGAATGCTTTCGTAAACAATGAAACGGATTAAGTTCCTTTGTGGCGAGGTAAAATTAGTATTTGTCGTATGTAAGTGTTCATCTCGAAGACTTCATTTCAGAATCATCCTCAGGGTAATATGAAACGATAAATTTACATTTAACCTACACTGCTGAAGTCAACTGAAAAAGTTGACTCGAGCGGGATTTGAGCTCGCACCTTCGGGAATCCGGTCCGCCCCTCTACCTGTTGAGCTAGCGAGCCTACAGGGATTGGAGGCGAGTTATCCAATTTAAGTGCACGAGATATTCTCGTGACGACTTAACGCTATCCACGAGGATGGATGTGCAGTGTTTCAGTTCTATTTCAGAATCATCCTCAGGGTAATATGAAACGATAAATTCACATTTAACCTATACTGCTGAAGTCAACTGAAAAAGTTGACTCGAGCGGGATTTGAACTCGCACCTTCAGGAATCCGGTCCTCTGTCAGGAAAGGGTTAATGTCTCGAGAACGATGCGAGACATGTAAAAAGTATATTGCATTACTATAAGATTGCATTACAATCTTAAGAGTTCTTCCAGATAAGACAAACATACTTTTCATTTCATAGGCACTTTAATTGAAGTATGAAAATCAAAGCCCAGCAAAAAACACGTAGTAGAGGCATAATTAAAAATTTTGTTGATTGTTTTCACGGTTGTAGTAAGCCTTCGACCGAAAGAGTTTGAAGAATGGCAGAAGGTGATAATTGGTTTCTACTTTAATATAAAGATTAAGGTGTAGCCCTACGAGATTTTAAAGTCCATAGTTGACCTGCATAGATTATTACGGTAAATACGGCGTCGAGCTATTAACATATGCTGAGAATATTTTAAACTACTGAATAAAAGTGTCACGAATACAAAATAATAAAAAGTAGTGTGATGTTAAAGTTACTGTGCACAATTACTATTTTTAATGGCTCTAATTTGTTCGTCCTTCGTGTATGGGGATTTCTACCTTTAAATTAATTGCAATCCCCGTGAGTGTATGGACCAATTGTATAAATACCACAATGCATCAGTGTGCACACGAGTAGCGTCAACTTCATTCCTTTGAATTCTTTTGCCAAAACACAAAAGTTCAGCACAATGGGTGAACATGAATTGAATTCAAGAGAATGAAGTTGAGGCAATGTATGTATACTGATGTATTGTGGTATTTACGCAATTGATGTATGCCAAACCATGGAAGAAACGTAGTATAAAGTTATGCCGTTTTCCACTGTTACCATGGTAACAATAATATGGCAATAATATAATTACAATAATCAGGCGGTTTCCTTCGGTGAATCTTTCTGAAAATTGGTACGAGGGTGGATACATCGGTGAACAATAACTTAGCATAATTTTAGAGTTGGTTGTCCAGGAAGATTATTGTCAATAAAGATACAGGATTTTTGTTATTTCGAACGTAGAAGTTGTCGCTTCGACTCCCCCAATGCTGCAGCAATATCTGTGAGTTAGAAAGGATGAAAACGGACACTTCGTACACTCGATGTACATCGCACACTTACATACCGATGGAATTATTGAGCAATGGATGCATCAACGTTTCTGTCTTTTTCTTCCTTAAATGCTGTTGAACCTTGGACTGAATTTATCTTCTTTGAATTTTTTATTCATTTCAAAAGAGGGAATTTGATTTGAGTTTAATCACTGATTTCTTTGCATTGTTTTAAGCGAATTTGAAAATAATCCTTTTGTAAAGATGTGCTGCTTGCTTGTGTAATAATGTGATCTAGTATGATTAAATAATTATGCATGCGATTTGATTGGGTAAATGAAACACTATGTAATTTGATAATGATATATAGCACTGGGAACGATAATAGGCAGAGAACAATCAAGACACAGAGAGAGTTACATAATATAGCACATGGGGCATTGATTCACTTTCTAATTTCAATAAATATATATAAATATACAAAGCAGTAGCGGTATTATAGCTTGCTTGTTTGTATAAACGTCCGCGCAATGCTTATTATTTTTGATTGTCGGCTGAATTCAGAAACACTATCTAGTGAAAAAACTGAAATCATTTTGACGAGCTTATGTAAACAGGAATGAATGTAAGAAATGTTCGGTTGATGAAATTCAATATTGGCAAACATTTTTTTTTGACGTGGGAGTCCACTTTGGTATAATTAAGAACACTTGCTGGAGCTTGAGGAGTCACATCAGTTGCTGCGACGTACGGTGAAAGATCGAGGTTCCTCTTCATACCAATGGCTTTAATTCTGTCGTTGATTCGTTTTATGCTCTGCCTCACCATGGTACAAGCATTTCCAAATGTTCGACGGGGCTACGACTATGGCTACGTCGTACAATCGCTGCCACAGCGTTGTGTTTCAGCTCCGAGGGACGCAGTTTGCAATCTCAATCACGATGTAGCATATTACACGGCACAGGTGTACGGAATTATTATTGGAAGCGTCAACGCAACCCACGGCCTATATATGTCTCTATTCCCTAAATATCCAGGATGTGCTAGAGCCATTACAGAGCTGATGTGCCAGTTGAATTTCCCGAAGTGCCTTGGAGGAGCTCGTTTGGACTATGGTGATAAGCAGGCGTCGTTTAAAGCTGTCGAAGATTCATGCAGTCAAATTCCTTTCTTTAATGCAAGTGCTTTGTTGGATCAGCCCAGTTTTAAGAACATGAAATCTGGCGTGGTTAAGAACCCTTACGCGATGACATGCGATTACATACCTCAGGATCCCCTGAAGATATGTCCCAAGCCTCGTTACAAAGTAAGAGTTGGCTTTGTTTCTCACATATGAAAAGTAGCCGAATCACGTCAAATACATGTTTGGTTTCTTACCTTCAGGTGCCGTCTGCTTATGCCAATTTATACAAGGTGCAAGTAGCGAGTGTTGCTGTCCAAATTAAAACATTCGCTGGTAACTGTTCCAACCTGATGAAGAGCGTCTTCGCCTGTTCTTACTCGTTTTGTTCTCCGAAGGAAGATTTTGTGTTGACGAAGACAACAAAACAAAAGTGCTTTTCTATTTATGACTGGTATGTACAGTTCAATGGTCACTGGCACCACCAGATATGATTGAATCGATCTCCACTCAAATGGTGAATTGAGTAAAACATCTGCTTTTACGCGGTGTTGCTAGAGCTCTCAGGTGGTGAACGTCAAAACTCTAAAATTCCTACTTTTCTGGAGGCTTTCTTCGAGCCTGATGACTGGGCTTATTCGTAAAAGAAAGTGAAATAATGAGAGTGGAAAAAAAGTTGGTTCTCGGTTACCGCAGCTGAGGAGCCAGGCGGGAATCTGATTCTTGGGACAAATATCAATGCTCAGCATAGAACACAAAACAAGGCCATAGAATTAGAAAAAAGATTTTAATTGAGTTAACTAACGTTTCGTCGCATCTCGCAACATCATCAGAGTATGTTGCGAGATACGAAACATTAGTTAACACAATTGAAACCTTTTTTCTATGGCTTTATTTCGTGTTCTGTGCTGGGCGTAGATATTTGATTCGAAGATTAGTTCTCAGTTGCAGCAATAAACTTAGTGCATGGTCAACGATTGATTTGGCAGTATACATCAAAATTACACCCGTCTCAAATCAACAAAACATGTTTAACATGTTTGTAGAAATTGATCGTCCAGGTTAGTGTAGTGTTGAGAAAGACTGTTGGTAGAGGTGACTGACGTTTCGACAGCCTTAGCGGCTTTCATCTTCGCAGTCAAAAGGAGAGTAGGTATCAGGTTCGCCTGTATTTGTATCTGATTCGTGCGTCATAAGTGGGCGGTCGTGTGAGTCATAGCGGTGTGGTTGTTTGTGAAAAGCAGTGGGTGTGATTGTGTAGGTGTTAACTATCAATTTGTTTATTTTTTTTTCGCAAATTCAAACGTGCGAACAACTAATAGACTTAACACTTCGACAAACTGATGATTAACGCCTACACAATCACCCCCACTGCTTTTCACAAACAACCACACCTCTATGACTCATACGACCGCCCACTTATGACGCACGAACCAGATACAAATACAGGCGAACCTGATACTTGCTCTCCTTTTGACTGTGAAGATGAAAGCCACTAAGGCTGTCGAAACGTCAGTCACTTCTACCAACAGTCTTTCCCCAGACTACACTAGCCTGGACGATCAACTTCCACAAACATGTCATGATTCTTCCAGGTTCAAACCATTCACTATAAAACATGCTTAATTTACTGGTGTTGTATTCCATTAACAATGTGTAGGTTCCTGAAAGAAACACTTCCTTCAAGTTCTCTTGTACACATAATAATGACTGAAATACTCGTACACTTATTAGACACTATCCATGATCAAACTTATTCACTATCTTAGACATCTGGTCCATGGCGATCAAACTGTATATTTTTTCAAATTTATTGGTATTTCCTGTGGACAAAGTGAGGCCCCGTAATGTAATTACCTCAACGAATAAGAATCAGTACTAGTTAAATACTAAACGCTGACTTTTGGGTTTTAGTTACCAACGTAATGGAATCCCAGCAGGGGGCCTTCAAAATACCTTGAACCAAGCGTGTCCGCACTATCCAGATGAGGATACAGCTAAAAGAGTGCGTATACCAGCTGTGTAGATTGGAGGCACATGGATCAACCGAAAGAACGTGCGACGAAAAGAAAACCCTTTTGATTTAAAAATCTTCTTTTGTAACCATTGATTTATTTGTTATCAGTTGAAATAAAGTGTGTGAAGGATGCAAATAATCTTTTGTCAATGAGCGTTGTACAATTTTTTGGTCGATGGAAATTGCACGTGCTCCTCAGGCTTGTTAACTCAAAATTTATCTGAGCCCCTGACGGGAATCGAACTCGTAACCTTTGATCGGCGGTGAGGTGCTCTAACCATGGACTCAGATGGTAGAGCGAAAGTTACTATTTTTACTGGTTCGTAGTGACATGTGTACTGCGAACTGCAGCCCTGACAAGTCATGTAATCCACAGCAGATGATATTCTGAGTTTATAAGCTTGAGCAGGGACGCAGGGAAGGATTCAACATTGGAGGGGTCGCGGGAATTTGAGCAACTTTTGGGATTATTTTAACCAACTTTTTAAAGGGATGTACATGACCAGCTTCACTACAACACTAAAGGTGTAATAATATCAAAAGAAGCATGCGCAATTTCCTTCTACATACCCACCCAACTACCACATGTCGCACAACATTTACCAGTATAGTTATTTTTTGGTCATTGGATAAGGAAGTAAACCAAGAGATGAGAGCCCTTTTCCTTGTGCAGGAAATATGAGCCACCAATTCGGAAATGTCGTTGGTTCCTGTGAGGTGGTGGACCCCCTAATCTGCGTTCAAGTCTACACCTAGGCTGGAAGACTTAAACCCCCCCCCCACCTGCAGCGTGAAATCCCAAGATGCCAGTGGAGGAATAGATAATTGGTGCTGAAGTACCAATGAGATATTCGAAACGTATCAACCATCGAAGAGAATACTTTGTCATGGGGAGATTTAAAAGTATTCTTTTACACTTACCAGAAGGTCGAGATGAAGTATTAATTCGACTTTTTCTTTCATTGAAGAATCCAAGCCATACTGCTTTGCAAATCAGCAAAATTTAGTCCCCACTTTTTCAATTTGTGATGGTTATTGTAAAGTACATTTATTGCGGAAGATAATATGTTCACAAAATGATCTCGAGGAAGCCTTACGTAGCGACGAAGTCATGAATGTACCCACAAACCTCGCCAGCGTGAGAAAAGTTAGAGGGACTCTCCTACTGCACCCCCCGACCGTGGCAACACACCGGGTCCCAGTCAACCAATGTGCGCTGTGGGCGTTTATTGTTGTTGCTTTCATTCTGGAAAAACGGTGTAACTTGCTGCAGAGTAATTCGCCGGAAATTATCCAGTGGATGATTAACATCCTGGCTCCTCGACAAGTACATGGAAGATTCTGATTAAAGATTTTCTTCCGTTTGAACCAAATTCAAACAGATCAAACAAAGTTAAACAGGGCAATCAGCATACTAACTCACACTTAATCTATGTTTATTTAAGCCTCGTTGTCAAATCGTAACAATAGACCATATGCATAATTAAACCTAGCGATCAATGAGCGCTGTGCATTCTGGTCTTAGTAGTCACGCTTGTATGAAAACATTTCAACATGGCCACATTTCAACATTAATCACTAGATTTAATTATGCATATGGTCTACTGCGCAACTATCGCACGATTACGGAAATGTAGCAGTCGTAATAATCGTAGTGGTCGTGACATCTGTGAAACCTGAGTCGTAAAAGTACATTCGAGGTCTACGACAACCGTGCTATCGTATTTCTATGTGTGAACATCTCCACGACTGTGATGCAACCCATATTCGACAAAACTAGATATTTCACGTGTCGTTGAAAGCTTGTTCTCAAAGCCCTTCCAGGACACTCTAACGATTATTACGGTTATATGAAAACAAGACTATTTGATAGTCATCTGATCGAGAATTCTGGTATCGTGCGATAGTCGGAGGACCATTCCGATTATGTGAGAACCAGGTTGGTGTAATGCGTTGTTTGGCAACGCCCCAGCGACCTTTTAAGTAAATAAATTTCAACAATCCTGCCGTAAATTCAGAGAGATATCTGATTCAAGGTTTGAAACTTGACCGAAACTTTGATATGTGCGCAAAAATGGCCGCCTACAATCAGTGGCAAAAAACATTGGGACACTTATAATTTTCGATGTTTTCTCAATATGTAGAACATTTTTGCACTAAGAGTGCTGTCCTGACCTCCCCCACCCTGTTCAATGTCGAGTACGGTTAAAGGGGCACACCTAACCGCAAACAAGGTGTCCGCATTAGCGACCAACAATAAATTGAGGGTGGGGGGGTGGAAAACAAACGAAAATTTTACTGTATAAAAGCAAGTGTCCCAACACTTTTGTCACTGATCGTAGCTAGACGGTAAACGCCAACCTGTTTAGAACACAATTCGAGTAAATTTCATGCACAATTCGGGAACTGCAATCTCAAAACAATAGAGAACACAGAAAATATCAATATTCTTTGATGTGGGTTCTTCGGCATTTAGGTTCCTTGCTCTAATACTCCAATATAACGTAGAGGCAACTACTTTTTACCGCGAGCAAACCGTCTTTTGATTATTGCTTAATCGTGCTAAGGCAAACATGAAATCAACCAAAGCTTACTTACTTGGCCGATCCCCGATAGCTGGCTTTCGAAGTAGTGACCAAGTGTATTGCCAATAAATATCGTTGGCTGAGCCAAATGGTCATTATGATGGTTAGCTCGATCTACGTAAGAGGCTATCACTAGCTATATTATTTAACTATAGTACCATTATTTAAATGGTTGTGGTACTATAAGGAGTGTTGGTGGAACAGTGGTAGTGCACGCGTCTCTCACCTCTGTGACTAGAGTTCGATTCCGGCTCAGTGGGGTTTTCTTACTTATTACAACACAATCAAGTCGGTATCCTTTGTTTTTTCTCGGGATGTATTTGACTAAGAAACCTTCAACTGTTTGAAAAGCTGGGGGTGGCTTTTGAATTCTCCCAGGGGAAATCGGGGTTGATAAAAGAATAATGATTAGGAGGGTTTGTATATACAATCCCGGGGACTGTATATACAATCCCAGGGACTGTATATTGTCAGCTTCTTAGCATAATCGCCAAACTCATTTTCTCCGCTTTTGACAAAAACGGGGAAAAAGATTTCAGTCACAGGAACGAAAGGGACTTTTCTATTGATTATTTGAAAATATCCATAGTATGGTATTATTCAAATTTAAATGAACAAAAAGTCTCTTTCGTTGCTGTGAAAATCGTTTTCCCCCGTTTTTCTCAATAGCTGAGAAAATGAGTTAGGCAATTATGCTAAGAGGCTAACGATATACAGTCACCTCTTAATAACGAATGTATCAGTCGAAAATTAATTCACGTGAAAAATTTCAACTATAGTTAAATACCTTCTGCAACAATTCAAATTTTCTTTCGCGTACAATTTACGTTGTATAAGACTAAATATATTCAAGGCAGCTATAAAGCACACAACGTGCCAATTGGCACAACACAATCTCAAACAATCTAAACTTCAACTAGTGTGTTTGAAACGTGTCAAAGTTCAATGTACAATTATTAAAAACAA
>JBAHVQ010096344.1:0-26132 GCA_036872915.1 Nanipora kamurai | reverse complement strand
ATGTATATATATATATATATATATATATATATATATATATATATATACACACACATATATGCATTTAACAAGTTTTTGTCTAACTTTACAAGACAAAACCTTGTTGTTGTAAACTTTCAGCGAATCACAATTCAGTCAGGCTGCCCAGGGAGCAGTCTTTCGGGGTTTCTGTAGTGATCAATTCTGGTTTACATTTTCTTGTGCCAATATATATATATATATATATATATATAACAACATATACATACAGCTAACTCAGTTAAGGTTGTCCCTTAGAAATCTAAAATTATGAGCCCCAAGAAGAATCATGGGAGCGCCGGCGCGGTTTCCCGTTTGACGACGATTTTTGAAAATTAACTATGTGAGAACAAAGTCTAATTTGAAAATAAGTTTCAACCTTCTAAATCTTCTATCAATCACCATTAACCGAAAATCGTCTTTTTCCCATGATACCTCCTGGGCTCATATTTAAGATTTCCAAGGACCAGCCTTAATTGAATTAGCTATATATAAAAATTTAGTTAATTAAGGTTTTTTGTTATTCCTCAAGTGATTTTTCTATTAAACGTTTGCAAACCCTAAAAAAAGCTGGCGCTATATATATATATATATATATATATATATACTAAATCCAGAAAATTCTGACCGAAAAATTATATATATATATATATATATATAGGCCGAAACGGTTCCGTCTGTAGTTAGTTATATATATATATATATATATAACACAAATGGAGACAAATATTTAGCTATCGCTACTCCGAGTTTTCCGCGCTCTGGCGATCATTAGGCAACTGACAGATTGTTTAATTATTCACACAATAAACACTACTGAAATATGATCTATGTTATGGGTTTTGTTAGGTGAACACATTTGGAGAAAAGTTCTGAGCGTCTGGTAAAGGAAACTCCAAAAGGTGCACATACATATAATATACATATATATATTATATGTATGTATATCTATATAAAGAGTAATCAGATCAAACTCTTTCGCCAAACTTTATTTCAAATTATCGTTTAAGGGCTTTGCTCCTTTATCAATATACAAGTAACAAAGAAGATGCATGTTCTTGATTTAGAAGATAGTAAACGAGATTGCAGCTCTTGTTGCCGTGTTTTATAATTGTTTTGGTAGATACCAACAAGTCGGACAAAAGAAAAATTATTTTAAATAAGTAAAAATGCATAATTTCTTTATTTTAATGTGTTGCTTGCACTACAGGAGTCACGCCGGAGGGAACGCCAGAGCTCAAACGGACTGATTTGCTTTGTTTTTGTTTATTTTGTAGCAACATAAAATTCCTAAAACGGTAACTCAAACCTCGTCTTTCCTCGTACTTCTCCTGGCTGGTTGCTTGATCTGCAAACCATTCTGAAACTAAGCAGTTCACTGTTGTAGGCAAGGCAAATAATTTTTTCAGCCGAAAACGTCATGAAGTACATTTTGAATCTCAAAATTTGTACAAATGAAAAACAAACAAAAAAACAAACAAAAAAAACTTCATTCCATACTTTGTTGCCTTTTTAGTTATTCCAGCCACAGATTTATCCAAGAGCTTATCCAAAAACTGATCAGAAACCCAATCAAAACGAAAGTTTTCCAGCATCGCTACAAATGGTCTGTCTCTCACAGACTATTTGTAGGTTAGCCAATATATATATAGGTATATATATAACTCGCTGGTCACTACTCGTAATTTTACGCTGTTCGCAATCTTCAAGCCTGAATTTGTTCATAAAACTTTGAAAACAGTCATTGTTCTTCAAATTCGCTCCTCTATTGCACATGCTGGAGGGGCTTGTGGCGAATCGGTTGAAACTAAATTAGAACTTCAATTGAAAGAAAATTTGTTCCCTATTTCATTTTGTTATTCCAATTTCCTATCATTCCATTCCGGTGCAATTGACGATAATAATCCTGGTGACGTGAAAACTGCCAAATTCTTTGATGTATTCAATACAAGAATAAATTGTGTTCTTGTTCATACGTAATTTGCAAACAAAGCGCTTTAAAAATAATCGCTTATTTATAGTTTCAGTTGGTTATTACACTTGTTTTTGGTGAGTCACTTTGTTGACATGATAACTGCGAAACATCCTAAGAGTGTCATGAAGAGAAAAAACAAGAGCATTTCTGCACAGCATGCAGTCAAATGTTTGGTTAATTCCTTGTTCAGTGTTGACGTCGCATTCCAAATTAACATGAGAGTAAAATGTATGAGGATCACAGACTTTCGTCAACCTCACAAGCCTTGTAGCCACGAGCATCTCGCATTTTAGTCATTAAGATTACTTACGGGTCACTACATCAAATTGTTCAGCTAGAAATTGTACGAAAAAAGCTTGCCAAAGATAAAGATTCGGATGTCAATCCGCGCTCTATTTGCTAAAGATTTACTTTAGCCAATTGATTACGTGTTCACTATACTGACCGTATGTGCTGGTGACGTTTAATCTCGTGGGTTTCCATTTGTGTCAGAATTTGTGTTTTTCGCCACAGCACTCGTTAGCCCCTCCCACTTAATCTCACTTAATTGAGTCAAGGATGTCTCAAAAAGATTTGGGATGGTGGACTTATGTGAGGAATGTAGTATTTGATTATTACGTTTGAAGGACTTTCACTGAGTTTAACCTTGAAATAAATTCACCATTTATGGTTACGTCTGGCTTGTTTAGTTTTTGTTAGCTCTCATATGAGTTTTGCTTGCTAACTCTGTCATATTTAGTAAGTGAAATTCATGCATTTTATTAGGTTGTCTAATGCAACAATAACGGAAAGCAAAACAAAACATTTAAGTTTTAGCTCAAAACTTATTATTGTCCAGGGCTTGTTTGAATGTTTTTTATACGTGCACAGTTAAGGAAAGGGTAATAACTACTCATCGCAAATGCAGGCGCAATATTCATTAAAAAGATGAGTAAAGGTGGGCGAAGAACCATGAAAAAGCTATAGTTCACACGTTAAATGTGAAAAACTAAAATGAACATTCTTATTGAAGACCCAAATAAAACATATGAACATTCATTTGGGATTTTTATCACCAATAATAAAGTTAAAAAAGAAAGAAAAACAAACAAATAAGTAAAATAGCGGAAGCAGAATTGACATTCCACTCAAGCTCCATGATCCAATTGCTTCCGTAACTCTTTCCTGTCCGAGGACTTTCCCCTAGACGAGTAAAATCGTCTGGCGTTAGCCAGAGTTAAATACTAAAATCTCTATAGGTCACTGAGGACATATACGAACAGGAACGAGTTAAGGAGATAGGTTTTAAGCCGTGGTTAACTCTTTCCTGTCCGAGGACTTTCCCCTGGACAAGTAAAATCGTCTGGCGTTAGCCAGAGTTAAACACTAAAGTCTCCATAGGTCAGTGAGGACCTATACAGACAGGAAGAAGTTAAAGCAGTGGAGTAACTACGGGGGGCTCTTGCCTTGGTTCCCCAAATTTGAGGACTGTGCCCCCCTATCGACGAAACTGTTAATACTAGTTCAATATTAATTATACTAATTTGTTACGTTTCATTATGGTTTTTCATGTCATTGTGCAATATAGATATGTGAAGTACCCAAGGGTCTTGAGCACTACAGCCGCAAGCCAAACATATTTTTCTCTGGCTGTCTTATCAGCTGTACGCTATAGTGTAAATAAATTAATCTCTTAATTTTCAATATCCAGGCAGGTTGAAGAAGCGTCTAGGATATGCAATACTACCCAATACTACCGTAATTATGTAGCACAATCCCTGGAATATATCTGATGCATTGATAGGAAAATCATTTCTGTTAAGCTTAACATCTACGGCAAATTAGTAAAAATCCCAACTACGTTTAAATTTCTGACAAATTTTTCAATTTTTATCGGGGCCCCCCTCTACCCCCACCGCCCACACCGCCGCTGCTGGTGCAGTGGGAAATTTTCAGTTCCTCAAGTCTTTCAGGGTGTTCCTAAGCAACATTGTATCAGATTTAAAAAATCTACTTGGCTACTTTCCCAAAGTGTAACACGTTATAAAGCGGCCAGAAAATTCAGATCGACACAGTGAATCAGAGAGTCATCAAGGATACCGAAGATGAATCTAGCACTGGTAACTCTCTTGGCTTTGATCGCCCTGGTCGCGTTGACCTGTAAGTACAGGATTTTTTTGGTAAATACACCTCAGTTTATTTTACAGGAAATTTTAAATGGCAAATTTCTCAGTAAAAAGAAGTTATTTTTCATGTTTTTAAGTACTGCGCTGTTTGAGCTAGTTCTATTCATTTTGAGCAAAACCGAACACTGGATCTCGTTCGCAAAAGTAAAGTCAACGCTTTTTTATCATTTATTTAATAGTCTCCGCCAACGTAATTGTTCATGGTTAAACAACAATTGTGATTTCAGAGTTGTATTTCCTTAACTTTTAAGTGTTCTTAACTCCTTCCCTGCCACGGGGGACTTTTTTAATTTTGCTCTGGCTAATGCCAGACGATTTTACTCGTCAAAAGGAGAGTTGTGGCACTGAAGGAGTTAAGACCGTTGCCTTGACTCTTCGTGAGGGATGTAACCGAAAGAGAGGCTTTAACTGAGATTTAAACTTAACGGATTTTTCCCACCGGTGGTTAACAATACAATGTTCGCCATTATCTACTTCACCCCTGTTTACAGATATTCGTTTTACATTGAAGCGAATATTTCTCGATGCACACATCATGCATGTTTTGAGATAAAAATCTTAGGACGTGGGTTATTCTGAATCCCTCGAACAATCCTTAGTAATGAACTCTGCGGGAGTTATTGCAGAGGTATAGACTTCGCGCGGGTTACGAACTTTATTGGTTACAAGTTAGTGTTTTGGTGGACAGTCGTTTGCTATTAAGTTAGTATCCGCGTCACAGACCTTGGCACGCGATTCCTCGCAGGAGCGTTTACAATCTTCTGATGCCTTGTTCACTTGGTTTCTTTTTTCGAATGCTTTGGAATTTAACGTTTTGATCGTCGCCATATTTTTTGAGCAAAGAACGTCGAATGTTCCTTCCAGTTTTTTTTTTTACATTCACTAACATTTTCAACGTTTTTTTGGTCTCACAGGAGTATGCCAAGGCCTGTTAGCAAGACAATTAATAAAGGGATTCCATTCTCAACAGCACAGAAGACTAGAATTTCTTAAATTGATGCTTAGATTAGTTTTGAATACCCAGTGCTAAGTCTTCATTGAGCAAAATCCTGTTTGTCGAGACACATAAAAGTAATGTCTTTATTCCCAATGATATTTAACTCTTTCCTGCCCAGACAAAACCCTCTTGCGAGTAAAATCATCTGACTTTAGGCGGCAGAGGAGAATATGTGAGAAAGGTACACTTTTCAAGTCCCGTGATCCTGTGAATCTAGTGCAGTGCACTAGAATTTTACTGAACACGTCCCAGTTGGGTCTTGAAAAGGAAACCTTTGTAACACTCAAAAATTTCGGTAGTACAATATAAATTTCCCTTCAATGTGATCAAGTGTGACTGCCTGATATTCCTAGAATAATATAAGCATTACCATAGTCGACGTACAGAGTATCATTCACATTTACTCCTTGGGCCCTGTTTTCGAAAACGATTCTTCCGAATACATGTAAACATTTATGCGTTTCGCTACACTTGTCTTGAAAAAGAAGACGCTTATCTTGTTGTGAGAACCACAGCCAAAGGATTGTTCGAACCCTCAACCTAGACCCTTTATAACAACGAGCATTGTTATTATTATTAATCAAATTCTTTAGTGTTATTATTATTCAAATTCTAGTCTTTCAGTGTTAAAAGAAACTGCTTTTCAAAGGGCCGTGTTACAATAAATTACTTATCTATTTACAATGAAAGCTAATCCGACGACACAACATACAAACTTGCGGACTATTTAAATAAAAACCGGATTGATACCGGGAAACGTTAAAACGTGGAAGTGTTCCAACAAATCAAACAGGCTCGCCGTTTTCATCATCGAAAATGTTTACTCCACGAAAATAACCTATTTTGAAACGTAAAAACTCTCACAAATGATCTCGTGTACACTTGAAGTTGTTCTTAATGCACAGCAACATGTAAAGCCGCCTTTATCTAAATCCAAAGTAATGCCTGCCTTTCTTTCATGAGTATTTCGTTTGTGCTTGCCGTGCTGGCATAATTCAAGCGTTCGTTAGTCGTTACGTACATAATTTACCGTTGTTCTGAATTTGTAGCTGAGTAATATCGTACTCTAATATTCTATTTTGTTCCATTTTATAGACTCGGTACCTGTTGAGGAAATTGAAAATGGTAAGCTGTATGACCCCGAAGTGACCAATATGTGAAACAGAATATAAAAAACCCAGTACAATGTAGCCGAGAGCAGTGATAAAATTCAAAATAACGTCCGAGACGATTTGTACCATATTTCTAGTTATACTTAAATTAATGCTTACATTTCCGATACTTAGCAAGAGACAGAAAGCGCAATTCTGGTTGGGAAGGTTACGCGGGCTTCAAATATTATTCCAAACACAACACTGACAGTTACTTTTGCTGAATATCCTAGGTTTTTTATTAAACAACTAAAATACTACATTTTTGGTATCTTGTAGACCCTTCAAAGTCGCGTGATGACAAACCTAAAAGTAAGTTAAAAATGTCGATGTTCTCATTCATTCCTTAAGCAGTATTTTGCTAAACAGCACGTATTTTGCGTTTTTAGTCAGCTTCGCTAAACAATGTTTTGCAATTTTTAGTTATAATAGGACCTAAAGGACGTCCTGGACCACCTGGACCTAAAGGACCACCAGGACCAGATGGACCTCGAGGGCCTAAAGGACGTCCAGGACCAAAAGGTCCTCCAGGTCCCGCTGGACCTTATGGTCCACCAGGACCCAATGGACCTATTGGACCACCAGGACGTGATGGTAAACCTGGACCACAAGGACCTCCAGGTATGTATATCATCTTACAAAGGTGGATACATTGTAGCAATGTTTACGAAGCAGTTGAGTGACACCTATTTGGTGACGAAATAAAGTAAGAAAAACTCCTAAAAGTGCTGCAAAGTTAATCAAACTAGACATTTTTAAAGAAGACTTGGTATTGATAGTAAAATTAAAGGTTGGCTCTCTGTAAATCAACCGCCAAAAAGCCAAGTAAGAAGTTAGATATCCCGTCTTTAAAACCTTGACAAGACGACTGTGATGTTTTCTTGCAAAAAGAGTTGTGTTTTTTTTAAAGTTAGCTTGTTTCACGTAACTAAAGGTATGTTTCTTATATATCTTTTTTCCATCTAAAAGGTGCGAAGGGTTTTCCAGGAGCACCAGGACCCAAAGGGGACTTTGGATATCCCGGACCTCCAGGATTCAAAGGTGCACCAGGAATTCCGGGAAGACCAGGAAAGACAGGATTTCCTGGAAGGCCTGGATTCCCGGGAAAACCTGGACCTATAGGTCCTCTTGGTCCCAAAGGTCGTCCGGGAGCGAAGGGATTCCCAGGAGCGCCTGGGAAAGATGGTAAACCAGGATATCCAGGACCTCCAGGCAAACCAGGTCTACGTGGACCCCCCGGTAAGGATGGCTTCCCAGGAGTAGACGGATCGCCAGGAGCTCCAGGTGGAAAAGGTTTTCCAGGTGTACCTGGTAAAGATGGAAAACCAGGACCACAAGGACCACCAGGACTACCAGGACCCAAAGGACGAAAAGGATTCCCAGGACCACGTGGACCTCCAGGTGAGAAAGGGCAACCAGGAAAACCTGGACCACTTGGACCACCAGGAAAACCAGGTGACGTATTACACAACATACAGTAAGGAGGGCAGCAGCTAGCAGGTGTGTGTGTCGGTGCGGTTCAGGGGTAACACTCTTCCTATATTTGAAAACACTAGTTTTGTTGGATAATTTATCCGATAAAATACTACTTTTCCTGGTTAATTGGTCCGAAAGTGCATGCAGTGAATTGTCAAGCCAAACAATTTTGTCATTTTTAACCCTTATGAAAATTCCATATACCAGATTTCATTCCAAGAATCTATAATCCTTACAACTTAGGAATAATTAGTGACATGCTGCAGCATTCTGTCATTCTGTATGCTCGGTAGCGGTTTGTAATCAACATTGCCACACACCATTAAGCCTGAACCGGTTTCTTGTTGCGGGAGAGAAATAATCACGAAACAGTTTGGCGCAACAAACGAACAAAACAACAAATGGAATTAAAAATTGAACTCCAAGGAAAAATAGCATATATTAAGATTTACAGTAGCGTAGCGAGGCCCGGACGCAAGATGAAGGCGGTAAATTGCAGTAAAGCAGGTGCAAAAATATTGTCGTGAGCTAACGATTATGCTTTTGTAGATATATGGTTTGCAAAACGGCCATATTACGAATAAAATCTAAAAATACGATGTGATAACCGAAATTTTTAATGGTCATTTGATGTGAATTATTTAGCTCTAAGCGTGTTAATTGACAAGAAATAGAAATTATAAATCATTTGTCGGTAAGCGCAAGAGGGTAATAGCAAAATCGTGAATTTTCTAAATGGTAGGGGGGGCATGTTCTTTCCCCCAGGCTCTAGTACATAAGATTTGCGATCAAATTGCGGAAGAGGATAAAAACGTACTAAGCCGCCGATACACAGTGCAATGTTTTTCTCGCGCTGGTAAACGTAATTTCAGATTTTTGTTTCAGGAAAAAGTTCCAACGGCTCTCATATAAAGAACATTTAGGATAAAAGTAAAAGGATACACATATACAGTATAGGTGGTGTGCAACCAATCCCTCGAGATTCAAAGGACAAAGATATTTTCGCCATGTTGGATGAAATTATAATTGCAGATAAAGAAAAACCTTTTGTTAAGTTCATCCAACATGGCGACCATGACGTAACGTGCACACCACCTATAAGTGGTCAGTCAGGAATTGATAATTGGCTAGTCAAAATAGAATTATTGCAGTGCGAGTGAACGTTGGTGATAAACACTACCATAGTCAATTTTAGGTGTGCAATTTTCAAAGTGTTGCAGAGAAAAGTGCAAATTTTTGAACCTTCTGCAACATATTGTTTATTACGAGGCATCTTTTCCGCCGTTGTTGCCGGGCATGATACACACGGAATTTTGTCTCGCGCCGGCAACACCACAAAGGATCTGAGATTGCGTTGCCAGAGCGAGAAAAAAAATTGCAGCGCGTATCGGCGGCTTAAAGTGTAAGCTTGAAATAGTCAGATGGGAGTTTGATGAGATGATTACTCGTAACTTCTTGTTTTCTTCGCAAAAGGACACAATTGACCCATATCGGCATGTAAGTACACTTAGAACTTTTCGACTGGTTATCTGCTTGTTGAGACTCAACTACAACTATCAACCATAGTTGAACAATCCGGTCAGTTTCTCATATTCACTTTTATCTCTCACAGGACCTATTGGACCACGGGGACCTCCAGGACCGTTTGGCTTCTTAGATTGCAAATACCTGACGACAGCTGGCTCGGTATCCAGGTGCCCACGTCCTTATATCGTCGTGAGTTGTTACAGTAAAGACGGATGCTATGGAGCCTACCCCAAGGACAGTTCAACCTGTCAGAGCTTTAAATGCGGACATAAATACTTTCATGGATCCAGCTATGGAAAAACTCTTGCTGTTTGCTGCAAGATTTTTAAGAAGTAACTGAATTAAAATTGGTTATATGGTTTGATCATTGCCGGGACCGCGGAGCTGAGGGGGGCCTAGGAGATACAATTCCCCCAATTTTGGGGGGGCGATCCTGTTGTATTTCAACGCCAATTTTTCTTTAAATTGGTACACCTCCAAGCAGCCAGCACTGAATTTTATTGAATCTTGCGGTTTTTTATTACGTGCATAACAAACAAATTTATGTTCTATTGAAACAGATATTTCTCTTCTCATATTTTGCCCTCTCCCACCTTAAAAAACGCTCCATAGTCCCCTGCGGTATCATTCGTGTACTCTAAAGCAATATGCATGAAAATAAAATAAAGTTTGTCACTTGCAAACGCGTCTGGTTTTCTATACCTAAGTCGTTGTAGAAAGCTTGAAAGTCTCTGAGGTGGGACAACGAGAACGTTTGTCCAATCACGTTCGTTCACGAACGAGAAACGGTCTAGTTGAAGATGTGTCGGGCAAGCAAATGCTTTGTCTTGTGAATGTATGAAGAGAATTATGATGGTGCATTGTCGCATATTAAGAGAGTGGACGTGAGGAGTACCCAATACCCTAATAAACAGCTAAAGTTCAATTTACACGAAGTATCAACATGTATTGATGTTGAACGTAATTCAAATTCTAGATAGCTGTTATTCCATGCGACTTAGAGTAACGTCAAACTGAGTCAACTTTTCAGTTCTATATTTCAATAGTCAGATTGGTGCCCTTTTAAGACCTGACCTTGACCACGAAGTTGCGAAAAATTGTAACACCAGGGCCTCCGGCAGGGAATCGAACCTGCAACCCTGCGAGTCTGTTGTGAATGCTCTCCCAAATGAGATACGAAGAACGTTGTCAAGAGCGTGGTCAACAATTCTGTATTTGTATGGATGACAATGCCGATGAAGCAAAGGAAATTTTCGAGTGTCAGATTGGTATATGTCACCGAGTGTAAATTGCCAACATTGCCTGAATTATACCCTTGGCTGAGCAAACTTCGTTAAAAGCTATCTCAAAACTCTTTAGTACTGTAAACCGGCCTTTGTGTTGGATTCACAATTCAAGTTTTATCATACAGAATTCAACTAGCTGGATAGTTTCTTATCCGGTAGACAACGGCCGATTCAGCGGTTCAACTTCGTTCAGTTTAACACTTTAACGGTCAAAAAAACGCAAAAGAAACAACGAAAAATTCTTCCACAACTCATGGTGACAGTTCGTCGTGCAGCAACGTAGATTTCAAAAATGTTCGTTTCAACTCAAAATCGAACAAAAAGCGGGAGAAAAAATGTAAAAAGGTGCAGAACGGATTGGAGTCCTAAAGTTGTTTATTCAAGACAGCATAAGGCCACGTTTTCTCGCTTTTTTCCACCCAGAAAACCGACCATCCATTGTAGGGACTTTAAGATAACGACTACGAGTACGGCTTACGTCTTTAGACAACAGAATGTCATGCCAAATGCGTAGAACGCATCGAAAAATTGGCCCCAAGGTACGTTGAAATGCTAGAAAAAGCATTTTAACGTACCAGAGACAACGCGGGACCGGGATGGCTACAGAATGTTAGCAATGTTGGATTTTATTCTCGCGAAAAGCATCGCTGCGAAAGCTCTTTCTTCGCCGAAAAAAGACAGAGTTTCCAAATCTTGCGATATTATATAAATATAATTTAAAGTTTACTTGTATATCACCAGTTCCTATAGACCGAATGCAAAAATGGCCTCCAATTTAGTATTCTTTTCTGTGTATTTTAACAACCCTAACTAGCCTCGTTCTTTTGTTGATAATTCAAAAGAATTTTCTCTCAAGGACGAGGCTAGTTAGGCTAGTTTGAATACACGTAGATAGATATCAAATTAGAGGCTATTTTCGCATTGGATCTATGACTTTAAGTTTTTCAGCCGTAGTTTTCCAATAAAGTCAACTTACGCACATGAGCTTAGACGCGTTTTTTAGAAATAATATTCTATGTACTTTATTTCTAATTTGTTCTACATTACATCAATGAAAATGGTAGGACAAAATTCGACCCGTTTCATGCGTGTTTACCGGTACTGATCTTGCAGCAAACGACGATTGTGAGTCCATATACCTTGCAGTTCTTACTTTTGCAGGTTTGGAGGTCTACTTGGTATGATCCATAGCAGCCTTGACTATAGCAACCCAAAGCTACTTCACCTGCTAGGCAACGTACCAGTGGTCCACGTCGCTTCTCTAATCTGCAATTCGTGGTGCCAGGGGGTCCTTGAGGGCCAGGAGGACCAGGAAGTCCTAAAAATGATTTAAACACAATTAGGCAGGAGATACGTCGAAAACTCAATTGCGACTACCGCAGGTCGCGCTCAAGTCCACAGATTTTTCAGTTGACTTTCACAATTGGGATAATTTAGTTGCAGTGGTGTGTCTAGCAGTGGGAGGTACAAGCCTCTCCAGATGAACATTGTGCTTGCCCCCAATTAACCGTCGAGAATGGAAGAATTATTTCACGTCTGTGGAACACCACTTTTTATTTTATCGCTAAAATAAAACGTCGCGTTCCACAAGCGGTAAATAGATTTATTATCACCATGGAAACCTTCAAAAGGTTAATGAGAGTAGAAGAGTTTTAATGGCCGCTGTAACGTAAACATGACACGGCTTCTATAAACGATAGAGTTCTTGTCAACCCTTCTGGTCACAGAAAAGTAAAATCCTAGACATGGTACAGTTTCATTGGGGGTAACTACAGGATTTAATGGTATATCATTGAGACCTCTAGTTGTGGCTTCTCAGCTTACCTGGTTTTCCTTTGAGTCCAATGGGTCCCAGAGGCCCTGAATGTCCCGGTAGTCCCCTATCTCCTTTTTTCCCTTTGGGTCCTGGATCTCCTTGTGGTCCCTTGGAACCTGGTGGTCCAGATGGACCTGCTGGTCCTTCTTCACCTTTTTCACCTTTTGGACCTGGTGGTCCCGGCTTTCCAACTCCAGGTGGTCCGGGATAACCCTTGTCCCCTGGCTCTCCTTTAGGGCCTTGTGGTCCTTTTGGTCCTGGCGCACCTGGTCCACCGTCTTCTCCGGGATCTCCAGGATCCCCTTTACCTCCTTTATATCCTCTAGGTCCTGGAGGTCCTTCAGGACCAGGATCTCCGTCCTTCCCATTGCTTCCTGGAGGCCCAGGAGGTCCTGGCATCCCTTTCTCTCCGGGATCACCGGATTTTCCTGGATACCCTTTTGGTCCTGGTTCTCCTGGTTTCCCTTTTGGTCCTGGTTAGTACAAAAATAAGTCGTTAGTTTGGGAATTAATGTAAAATTTATAAAATAAAACAAACCACAATTGAAAAACGAGGCAAGTGGTCCATCATTCTCACCTTTAGGTCCTGCTGGTCCAGGTGGTCCTTGCATTCCTTTTTCTCCGGGAGGACCAGAATCTCCTGGCTCTCCCTTTTCTCCTGCCGATCCTGGATCACCCTTTTCACCTTTTGGTTGGTAAAAAAAATAATTAATTTAGAATCCATATCAAATTTACGAAATAAAGCAATTCCATATTTAAGAGATAAGAGGCCTGGCTACCGGTTCCTTGCACAACCACCAGACTTACCATCAGGTCCTTGAGGTCCAGGAGGTCCAGTAGGTCCTGTCATTCCTTTATCTCCGGGCTTACCAGGATCTCCTTGATCCCCTTTATATCCTGGATCTCCTGGTTCACCCTTTACACCTTTTGATTGGTGTAAAAATAAGCCATTAATTAAAGAATTAATATCAAATTTATGATATAAAGAAAATCTCTATTGAAAAATCAAGCTATAACTTCCTTGCACGACAATCAGTCTTACCTTGAGGTCCTGTAGCTCCGGGATCTCCAGGAAGTCCTTTGGGTCCAACTGGACCTTTTGGTCCTGTCGGTCCTGGAGGGCCATCTGAACCTGGAGGACCTTTTGGCCCAGGGGGTCCTTTTGGTCCTGGTTTTCCTGGATATCCTTTTGGTCCGGTATGTCCCTTTAGTCCAGGGGGTCCTTTTGGACCAGGCGGTCCTGGTGGTCCTAATAATAAGAGGACAAGAACACAGCTTAACTAAGAAGTTTACAGAATAAAACATGATCATTAATAATTCTACACTTACCTCTAAATTTGTGCTTAAATCCCTTAAAAAGACCTATAAGATATAAAGTAGAAACAGATTGGTCACCAAGCGCGGTTGGAGGGTGTCGATCAAACTTTCGCAAATACAGAATATGCTTAAATTGTACCAGTAACTCTTCAGTGCTTCTTGTTGTTATTAAATTTCGGTTTTTGTCCCCCTATAACTTAACTTTAATGAAGCTGAGCGTTTAAAAAGAAGCTAGATTAAAGACTTATAACCAAGAGCGAGGTCCGTGCTGAAAAGTATTTGCCTCACGATTTTCGTATAGACCGAGAGACAAAGGGGAAAGGTCTGCGGATAAAAATCGAAGGCAAATACTTTCCCGTAAAAGAGGTTAATAAGGAATTAACTACATGGCTCCTTCTGCATTTGTGGCGTTTGAAAGCGGTATTTTCGTTCTCTACGTTTGCCGTTGTGAAAAGTGAAAAGCAGAATTAATGCTCTAGAATATATTATACTCGCAAATTCTACATGTGAATTTCACCTTCTTAAAAACTCTTCGATTATTGGCCTTTTTGCTATCCGCGTACGGACAGGTTCTGCAAATTGTGTTTCATAACGAACCAAAACAGGTCAACAGTTTAAAGAATAAAATATACCGCCATCTCAGGACTGCAAATTTATGTAAGAAACACGATTAAGTTAAATAAGTATCGTAAATAACACTATCCGAGGAAAATTAATAAAGAAATGGACGCACGTTTGCGAAATATGTAATGATGAATTGAATGTTGACTTGAACTCTTGAATTGAACTCTGAGACTCATCAGAAAGGTCTCTGATGAGTCGCTTGGCAGCGACGGAACGTATACGTCAGACTAGCCATGTTTGCCTCTCAATTTCCATTGTCAACCTGCATTGTGATTTAAGTCCGGCTCTTTTAGCAATGGGGAAACCTTATGCGATATAAGGCGAGATTGCCTCTAACACTTTTAGTTTGAACGGGGACTTTGGACGTGATGTTCAACGGGTTCAACAAATCAGAAAGATCTCTGATGAGTCTCTTGGCAGCGACGAAACCTATACATCAAAATATCATAATATTGTCTTAATCCTTTATAATTGTCACTAAGTACATTTTTCTTTAGCTTGTTATATGTTTGTAACGTACGCCCTACTTGGAATCAGGTGACAATTCAAGTGGCTAGCGTACTCAAATAAAGTTTCATCAGAAGTTAACGAGATTCTTTTCTTAAAGTTCCACCAACATGGCTGCCGTGACGTCGCGAATAAAGCATCAGTATTTCGCCAAACACAAGTGCGATTTTTCATTAACAGCTCCGAGAACTAGGGTTATTTCCTGTCATGTAGATAGTCAAAAGGTTTGAGAAACTGTCGGAACTTAAGAATGCTTAAACTGACGTTTCGAGCGAAGGCCCTTCGTCGGAGTGAAACGTGGACGTTTCACTCCGGCAATTTCTCAAACCTTTTGACTACTTACAAGCCGTTCTATACCGCCGACGCAGCACTTTAATTTTTATATCATTGTTTTTATTTCCTGTCAATCCCATTTCAGTAGGTTTTACGTGTCAAAAAAGGGGCTTTCCCAGAAAAAAGTCTTCCCACCAGATTGCAGCTGAGTGAGATGGACCACTCCAGAAAAGTCGGATTGCCTGAGCACGAATGCTATTTCGCAAGGGTTTCTGGGATCATTTAGGTCGACGCGGGAATTTTAAGATTGCAACTTCTGTGCAAAAATGCTACTCAAGCTACAAGAAAAGCTCTCCTCCAAGATTATATACAGCGAATAGGGCATCCACAGATCAGTCTGGCCGAATGTATTGTTCTCCAGCTCAAAAGATGGCTGTTATTTCGAGTGGCAAAGACAAGTAGCAGAAAACCGGAATCGAAAGGTTCGTTTCGTGTGCTAGTTTCATATCTTACGACAATACGATACGAATCAATTAATATTCTCAGAGATTTTTACTGCTGGAAACAATCAGCTTTACTCAAAATACGACGCCCACATGGACTTTATTTTTAAGATTTGTCGCCCAAAATATCCCAGAATGTTTACCGCGTCAAGCCCAGACCCAATCTCCTCGAAGTTTCTGGAGCGCTCAATTTTGTTAATACCACACATACAGGACTGAGCGTATATTCACCCCTTTAACGCCCTGATTTTTTTTTTCCTATTTTTTTCTATTTTATTCTTTGTTCTTACTGTATCAACTTACCGGCATCTTCCAAAGGTATGCAGTCTGGAAAAAGGAATAGAATTGAAAAAGTCAATTAAAAGTCAACAAAAAGAATAAATTAATAAATTTTTGGTAGTTCCCAGACCCTTCAGTCCTTAAACACTGCCCACGCAACACTCCATTGTTAAACAAACACATACTTATTGTTTACGTTGTCGTCGTTGGCCTGACTAAAGTAAGAAATGCGTGGCAGCGCCTTCAGTTAAGACTTCCTGGCCACGGCTTAAAATCGTAATTGTGTACTCATGGTCAAATAAGGGACTTTGACTTTAATTGACCAAGAATTCCATTTGCTTTCGCCGTCATTTGTTGACGCTAAGAAGACGTAGCCATTCTTCAGCTTAGCACGAGTTTCGTGTAAAGTCTAGTGGTCGTCCAACGAAAAAGAATAAAGAAAGTTGACAGCTTTTTCTCTACCTTTTTTCGCAAATTACATACAAGAAATATTGGCGCCCTAGTTGGGTTTAATTGTTTTTAAACAAAACGAGCGTTTGTTAAAGAAAATGGTAAATAAACGTACATTTGTTTAATTTCTTTGCAGATTGGATAGCGATAATTGTTAAAATACTAATAAGATTGCAGGAACATCATAATGTCTGTAATAAATCATACTTAAGCTACAAATTCACGGTACGTGTAGCTTTGCAAGAAATTGCTAACAATATTTCAAATAAATATTTCGTGATATCCTGAGTTTTATACACAAACAGAATATTTCAAGTTCTCGAACTTTAATTTAAAAAAATCAGTGCGCTGTAAAAAAGTCAGCAGGTCAGAGAAGTCTATTAATCCAAAAGGAATCTTGACCAGAATTTTTCTTTAATGTTTACTTTAAATCATATATCCTAATGGCGTTCGCTGGCTCCAAATCTCATGCTAGTTTATGCTATTTAACAATTGCTGCAAAATTTCGTGCAACGTTGTATACTCTGTGTCCTCGGCTTTAGCTTTCTAGTTGTTGACGTATGTCGTCTTTAGAATAACTACTAGCCTATCAGGCTTAGCTTGTTTTATTAATAAATTTATCATGTTCTGCAATCGTATTACTTTTTGAACTGATTCACTGTCACATCTTTCCGTTTGACGAGTAAAATCGCCTGGCGTTAGTCAGAGTAAAATGAAAAAAGCCCCCCACGGGGCAAGGAAGGAGTTAAGGAGACGGTTTTCAAATCCTATGCCACCACATCGCTCCCTTTCAAGAGTAAAATCGTCAAAAAAGACCCTGTGGCTGGGAAGTATTTAAAGGTACAGTTGTTATCGCCATCCGTATGATTTAGAACTAAACTGTGGAGAAAATATAAGAAACAAAAAACAAAGTCAAAAAAGTTGTCCTTCAGTCCGACAGCAAAAATAATCCTCAAATTATTAGATACTGTAGTTGATGAACTAAAAATATTTGACAAAAACAGCAAAACTTACAAGTCAACGCAACCAGTGCCGTTAATATGAAAAGAGAGCACACTGTCGACTTCATCTTCTTTGTCCTTTGGAAGCCAATGCCGTATGTTCTCACTGCTTGTTTTGAACTTTCTGGCCCGTTTATATAATACTAGGCCATTTGGAAGTTCCGGTACTACGTTGTATGATTAGATAAGGATCTCTTTAGAAAATACAAAACTTAGGAAGTGCTTACTAGCGACAATGCATTACTCTCATTACAGCTGAATTGATTTAGCACTAGATCACTACGATACACAAAGGCTTTTCCTGCTTGAATTGATTAAAGAGTTTCTTTAAAATAGGCAGTTGTGGTTTTGTACGACAAATTGTTAAGATTTTTAATTATATGGGGGACTATGAAAATCTTGACTTAATTACGGGATCAAATTTAATTGAAGAGGTTCCCTGTTTCACATAAATCTCTGAGTTCTTGACGAGAATTGAACGCGTAACCTTAAAAATGTACTATTCTTTGTGTAAACTATAAAGAGTTTTGAACTTCCTTAGTTTGTACAGGATAAGATAAACAATTGCTAAACATTAAACTGAGCGAGTTTAAAATAGGTTTTCTTGGTAACGCAGATTTACAGCCCTACAACATCTAGCGTGCTTTTTTCCACACACATGAAACAAGATTTGTTTAGTTGCATTGAAATCAGTTTGGTTGCTGTGTTGATAAACATGTTTTTTTGTGGTAAAGAGTGTTAAGGATACTTGATAACTTTAGAGACCAATTTGAATACAAAATAGCTTTCAGAAATCGCATTAAATATATCGAAGGAAATCGAGTAAACATTTGAAATTAATCTCTTCACAAGTATCTTATTTTTGTGTGGCTTTAGAGTTAATTGCCAACAAGTGACTTGTACCTTCGAAAAAGCCACCAAGAACAAGGTTATCACTAAAATGACATGGCGTGCTCAATTTTACATGTTTTTCGAGTGACAGTATAGAAAAATACCTGTCACATTTCAAGTTTAATGAGATATCATAAGGCAATTTACGCTAATTTCTGTTTACTAACGAGAAAAATTGCAAAATAATCTTCCCAAAATGACGACATTAGATTGACGCTGAAAATCGAAAACAAAACATTAAAATCGGACACAACCACGGCTAGAGATGGATCTTTGGATGCATTTTGAATATTTTCTCCTATTTTGAACAAAAAAGTCTTCAAAAAGGCGTTCAATCACGTTCTATAATATATATATATACATATATATAAAACACTTGACGATCAGTACTGAAAAAAGCAATCTTTGCGTTTGAAGGCACGGCCACTTCAGAACGGTCTGAAGAAGTGGGTGTGCCTCGAAATGACAATAAAGGTTTTTATTGTTCCCCCTTTATTAGTGTTTTTTCCCCTTATAGTTCCCAAACTCTAAAAAAGAACTTGCTTAATGATTATATTTATCAGTGTTTCCGCTTCTAATTAATTCGATAATCACACATGTAAGATTATTTACGATAATCTCAAATGTGTCAGTTATCATGATTCGGAGATTTATCTAATATATACTTATATACTTTAAGGTAAAGTAATACGAGAAACAAATTGCTACAACTCGTAATTGTGTTGCAACAATGTTGTGTTGCAACAATGTTGTGTTGCAAGTTGATGCGTGATGTTGCAAGTATTAATTACTACTTTACTATACTCGATCCTGTGATAGGTCGTGCAGCAAATTCTGCGTTGCAAATATCAGAAAACTGTTGCAGAGGGTAGAAATGATTTCTAATTTTCGCAACATTTTCATTTGTGGCAACTTGCAACGTGAAAATGTGTTCCTCGATAACTGGCACAAGTGAATAGTAATACGTGCAACATTGTGTTCAATTTGCAACGTAGCATTGTTGCGAGACAAGTTGCAGTAGTTTATTGCTCTGTTACTTCACCTTCAGGAAAAAAGTAGTATTTTTATATAATAAACAGAAAGATACATGGATGTTTGTAAATATGACAGCTATTTCTCTTGCTGAAGAGGACATCTCTCTCGTTCGATTCACTTCTCACGAGTGAGCGAATCGAACGAGTTAGGGTCCTGTTCAGCAAGAGAAGTAACTGTCAGTTCCACACATCAATATATTACATTTTAAAACCCAGCCGGCACCTACTGGGTCTCTACGGGCCTCCGGCAGGGAACTTAACCGATGACCCAGCGAATCTAAAACCCGGTTTCATTTTAATCACATGAATCAACTTTTCTTTGTATAAGTTCAACAAACTTAACACTAGTTCCAGCCGTAAGCTTTTGAGGCGAAAGAAAAAGTCGCTTTAGACGAAAAAATTTGTCCTGTGGAGAACGGTCCTAACGTAGTGCTCTGCCAACTGAGCTCCAAAGGTCATTGCGTGCATTAAGTGTGGTCATGAATTCTATATATTGTATTCTATTCATTATTCTATATACGGCAAAACCGGTGAAGTATTGCCATCAAACCGTGACGTCGATATGTGGGACAGACATCACGTAAACTGGAAATGCGAGTGAAAGAACATTTAAATAGAAAGAAGACAAGATCGTTAACTTTAATACCAACCCAGATGTCCATCAACGGCTACTGAAGAACATTTCACCGTACTTAGAAAGGTTGACTCTGATTTTGTTCGTTTACTGTTAGAAACATTTTATATACAGACAAATTAAAACCATCGTTGAATAAGAAATTAGAAGGTAGAAATCTAAGCTTGGTCTCATCAGCGGAAGTATATTGCAAATATTGTTTTTTAGTGGGAGGATTTTTATGTATAAATTATTTGTATATAATATTTAAATTCTTTAGATATTATTGTACGTGTAGTTTTAAGCACCATTGGGATTTAGACTTCTGTTTTTTTTACTGTAATGTACATCTTCATATAGTAATTTGCATCTTTGACTCTATTTAAATAAATTGAGAATACTTTTTATGACCGGATGATGACCCAACGTTGGGTCAGAACGTTGTCCGATGGCGATGAATTAAAAACTATTCGCTTCCCCCAATATTTCCATCCTGTGCACGGCACTCCCTTTTGTCTGGTTTCAACAAGATTTCGTTACGCAACTGCAGCCTTCTGATAACAAACAAAACCGAGAGAGTCTGCCTGCAGTCTCAGATTGTAGATAATCCAAAGGGTTGGGAAACTGACGGAACTTAAGAATGAAGAAACTGACGTTTCGAGGGGGGGGCCTTCGTCGGAGTTCAGTCTCATCCTGATTTTTTCGTATAAAATACCCTCTTTTGCACTATAACGGCTACATGAAGTCATATTCGTAGCGAGCCGAGCACAGGAAGAATAAAAAATAATTTTGAATAGTGTTGTTTACTTACGCCATCATTAACGGTTCCAGCTAGATTGTTTATCTCATAGAATTCGCATGGGGTGACAAACTGGGGGCGCCAAGTAGGTATGGTACATATCCCATACGCGCAATAATTGGTTTTCAAATTTTTATTCTCGATTGGATTTGTCAAGACAGATTATCAGTGCCGGAGAAAAGGAAGTAAGTTTAGGCTGGCTCAGTTGTAATCGTAACAACGAGACATTTCTGGTAAGAAAAAGAGTCAAAGCAACGATGCAAATGCATTTCCCCTGTCGAAGTTTGTGGTTTACCGCACGGAAACTTCCACGTCACGGTAGCAATTGAGATAACAGCAGGAAGGAACGCAATTAGATATACTTGGAACTTATGGCGCATTCTTGTTGGACCATTCCGGAACAGGAATAAGCAGAGTTGTGTCTTTTTGTGACCTGTTCCGACTAAAGTATCAATGGAATTGTGTTTCTTTTACTCTGTTTTGAGGCATAGATTGCCGGGAGCGAAAAATTTTGCAGATTTAGTCAAAACACAGCGAATTTTGTTTCTGTATTCTGTGATACGAATGCTCAGAATAGGTCCAAAAGAATGCATCCTTACTCTCTGCACGCACGTCATCATTCAAGCACGTCACACAAGTTGCTAAAGAGCACGCAAAGTTTAAACATTTCAACACAAGTATCGAAAGAAGAAGTAAAAAAGTTAAAGAGTTTTTATGTATACTGGATAATCCCATTCCCTCGAGGACCCAGTGTTACTACAGGAGGAAAACGGAGCACCCGGAGGAAAACTGGGATCTTTCGCACTGCCCAAACTTACAAGTGACAAAGGTATCTTTAATCAGACACTGAAAGCACGGAGCCAAAATTAAATGATAGTCATGGAGGCGAGGACACGTGCACTATCACTGTGTCACCAGCATCCCAGCGGTAAATGGTCTGAAAATGCCAAGTAACGCCCAAAGAGTGAAAAAGTGAAACTTTCAAGAGAAATAAAACAGATTTTTCAGGCGTAAGCTCATGCGCGCATGTTCATCACGACCAAGAAACCCGCACGCAATCGTGGGTCGGATAAAGTACTTCAGGTCCTGATTTAGGTGAAGATTCAAAACTGTCACGCCGATGCCTGGAAACAAGGCAGGGCTTTCCATAAGCAGAATTCGTACAGCAGATAAGAAACTCGCCCTACAAGAAAAATTAAAAACCTGTCTGGGGTAAAGAATCGTCTTATATGAATCTAATAAACGACGAGTTTACTCGTCTCATTTATCCGTCGATTTTGTGCTGGTTAAGAGGAGAATTCCAGATAAAAAACTCGTATTGGACAAGAAACCCATCCTAAATTCGGCACAACAAACAAGCTGTTTACGAGCAATTTTTACGGGAGTAATTAGAAAGTCATCAGCAAATGTCAGTCACAATATTATGGCAGTTTTTCCTCGGAAAAAACTGGGATGAAATTTATGATTTCAAACTGTCCTGACACGGTGTTCATTTTCCTCCTCTCTGGATATTATTGATGATACGTAAAAATATTGAAGAAGCGCGGTCAAGTAAAGGCATGATAATATTAAGAAACAGAAACGTTCTCTGACCAGAATATTTATTTACGAGCTTCTTTAGTTATTTACTGGTGGCCGAAAGCTCGTAAATAAATATTCTGGTCAGAGAACGTTTCTGTTTCTTAATATGATTGATGATTTTGAAAAATTTATTGATCCAGTGAGAAAAGTAGATTGGATAGTTCTTGATAAAACATGTCTAGTTATTCAAAAAGCGATTAGCTTTGAAATATTTTCGTATTATAGTTATCAGCATATTGCTAGAACGGTAGACATTTTGTTCAACGTTATTTGAGTGAATTCAATGCCACTAATGAGCCTCGTAAACAACTGACAAAAGATTGAAAACGTCGCATTTATCGACTGTAAGAAGCACCTATTGAACGACCTTAAAGTGTTTCACATCACCTTAATTATATTGAACTGAAAACTCTTGTCACTCAGCATCAAGATTGCTCATCGTTTAAAGTCGTTTGTATTTCGAAGAGAGAGACACACTAGAAATATTGGTTTAGCCTTGTTCGGATTGCGATGACTAATACAAAGCTGAAATTCTTATGAATAACTACAATTAAGCGATAACGGCAGATTTCAGATGACCTTTATTAGTCTTAAGATAGGTTCCTGGCTTAAACATATGTAATATAAGCGACAACGTAGTAGTTCCCAAAACTAATAATTCAACATCTGAGAATGTGGTTGCATTCTAGATTTCTATTAGCCCTTTTCTGAATATTTTTGTTCCTAAAAACAGGATGCAAATTCCATAAATCTTGAGCAAGACAACCAATCACTTGTTTACTGCAACAAGCACCCAGGGGAAGTCAATGAAAAGACTATTCGGCCAAATATTTGGAATAAGACGCTAAAATGACACGACTTTGGTATTTTTTCCTAACAGATGGAGCACTGCATCCACAAACCTAACGCGGAAACTTAAGAACCACACAATCCATTCTAGTTTTGGCAAGTGTTGAAGTGATATCATGTGAAGTATCACGTGAGATGAAACATTTCATAATCATCCTCAGGGTAATATGAAACGATAAATTCACAATTATCCTACACTGCCGAAGTCAACTGAAATTTATCGTTACATGAGACACAGTTAAGCTAGAATCTAGAGATAACATGCATTCACAATCACGCAGCTACTATTTTGAACGTTTGAGACTTATAATCATCCCAAGACTACAGAATTAAAAAAATCTCTTCAATAATAATGAATTAAGGACACATCAATAAAAATCTACGGTATGACGCGTCTGGATATACTATCAAACATTTGAATAAATTCGACTCTTGAGTGCGGGATATCATTTCCGATAAAATGTTCTAGCGTTGGTCATAATAAAATAGACAAGTACCTCATATACACACGAGATGTTTTTTAAGAGAGCTCTCAAGTCAATTTTTTTAATAGTGGAGCAATGCCCAAGTCAGTTGCTAACCATGAACCAGTTGTGCGTTTTTAACAGCTAAGATTTTATCCATAAATGGAGCGTAATAGATGCTTCCCTTCACTACTACCTCCTCCCAAGAGAATAACAAACTTATAAACTATCAAGTAACTGAACAATTGTAAGCAACTAAAACGCAGTCGAATGATGTATCGTGGATGTTGTGTAAGATTCCAAACTCGGTGCAGGTTTATCTGATTTAAAAAAAAACCGAGAGTAGTTTAAAAATACAGAAGTGAAGCTGGGATTTTTTTTTTTTAATCAGGTTTATCTGATTTAAAAAAAACCGAGAGTAGTTTAAAAATACAGAAGTGAAGCTGGGATTTTTTTTTAACGAACTTCAAGGTGGTTTGAAATCAAGTGAAGAACCCTGTGCGAAGGTTTCAAATAGCTTTTCAAAATTGAGATAAAAGTTATGATTTCAAACTGTCCTTACGATGTTAATTTTCTTCGTCCCTGGATATTATTGATGAGTTTGAAAAAATTTATTCACGACACCATAAAAACTGATGCATCCTGGATGATGACGAAGATTTCAAACACGATGAAGGATGAAATTTATGATTTCAAACTGTCCTTATTTGCATGAATTCAATACCACTAATGAGCTAGCTTGTAAAAAACTGACAGCAGATTGAAAACGTCACATTTATCGACTTACAAATAAGTACCTATATTGAATGGGCTTGATGTATTTCACATCATCTTAACTATATTGAATTGAATACTTTTGTGATGTTCATTTCCCTCCTCTCTAGATATTATTGATGAGTTTGAAAAATTTGAGCCAATGAGAAGAGTAGATTGGATAGTTCTTAATGTACCAGGCCCGATTGTTCAAAAAGCCATTAGATTTGAAAAAAATATCATAGTTACCAGCATACTGCTTTGAAAGTATATTTTGTTCAGCTTTATTTGGGCGAATTCAATACCACTAATGAGCTAGCCTGTAAACAACTGACAGCAGATCAAAAACGTCACATCTATCGACTTAAATGAGTACCTATATTGAATGAGTTTGAAGTATTTCACGTCAACTTAACTATATTGAACTGAAAAATTTTGTCATGATGATCAAGTGTGATGATCGTTTAAAGGTCGATTGTAATTCCAAGAGAGACGTGAACAACTTCGCGAGTGATATTGGAAATATTGGTTCAGCATTGCTCTGATTGCTATGCCTAACACAAAGCTGAAACTTTTATGAATATATGTAACGACGGTAATTAAGCAATCACGGCAGATTTTAATGCCTTAAACTAGGTTCCTGTCTTAAAAGTGTGTAATACAAGCGACAATGTAGTAGTTCCAAAAACGAATAATTTAACCACTTGAAATTGAGTTTGCATTCTATATTCCCTTTAGCCTTTTTCTGTATAGTCCTGTTCCGAAAAACGCAATGTAAATTCCCGTAAATTTTGAGGAACTAACAGTCTCTTGTTTACTGCAACATGCACTCAGACGTAGACAAGGAAAACTCTATTCGGTCAAATAACTGGAATATGACGCTAAAAGAGACAACTTTGGTATTTGTCCAAAGAGATGCATGGTGCACTGCATGAACAAACTTGAAAAGGAAACATAAACATCAAACAATGCACTTTAGATCTGGCAAGTGTTGAAGTGACTATTAGTGAAGTAGCAAGGCTGAGAGACAGGGGACATAATCGAGTTAGAATCTATTGATAACATTCACTTGGCTACTTCAACAAACATGGGAGTTTCCTAATCATCTCAAGGATACCGAAATAACAAATGCTCTTCCATAAGGCATAATGAATGAAGGACACACAAACTAAAATTAACGATACAACATGCCTGGATATGCGATCGAACATTCGAATAAAGTTAAACTCATGACTACGAGAGATCATTTCCGTGGTGGATAAATTCATCCGGCGTTAGCTAGAAAAAAATAGTACAGTATGTCTAACACACAGACAATAGGTAAAACGAGATGATTTTTTTAACAGCATTTTCCCTTCACTTTTGCTCAGTGAAGACTGAGGACTCAAGTTGAAATCAGTCCAACGTTTTGGATTATTTCCCTATCTTTGGGACGTCGCCACGGTTTCGATTCACTGGAAAACTTCTTGTTTCGATTTACTTGAAAGCTACTGAAGTCGACGACTAGTCGTCGTCCTTCCAGCGACTACTGATTTTTTGCCAAGGCTTTGTATAGGGCTTAATATTGTGCAGAAGAAATTGTAAGAAATCTAAAAAAGTTTGTAAATTTCGCAGGCTCTACATCATGCCTGACCTTAAATATAGTCAATAGTACATTATAACCAATCAAACGCCAATCGATTCGGCGTCAGTGTAACTTATTTTATTTTTATTTTATATAACTTTGCCTTGATTACAGTAGATTACTACTGAGTCAAAATACAAGGCTAGGAAAACCGCAACA
>JBAHVQ010096235.1:0-26141 GCA_036872915.1 Nanipora kamurai | reverse complement strand
CGGACGGACGGACGGGCAGATAGACCGATGGGCAAAGACAGACGGACGGACAGACAGATAGACCGACGGACGGACGGACGGGCAGATAGACAGACGGAAGAACGGATAGACACACAGACGGACGGATGGACAAGGCAGTCAAATAGACCGACTGACAAAAATGCAGACTAATCGACCAACAAATGCAAAGATGAACGAACCGAGAAACAGATCGACAAACGGAAGGACAGACAAAAACGCGAATAAACTTTTCATCGAATGATCTCTCCAAACCTCGTAGAACTGGCCCCCGGTATATCGGGGACCACTTAAGTTACAGCTCTGGTTTTGATTGGTTCAATATATGCACACGTGATTTGATTCTTTACAGCATGCTCTTATTCAATTGGGAGCCAAATACGCACCCTGCATGAGAAAGGACAAAGAACTCATGAGGTACTTAGAGAAAGAACGCAAAGTCGAGGAAGAGACTGGATGTTGTATCGGGACAGATCAAAATGGATGTATTCAAACATCGAGCGAAAACTGTAAGGTACGAAGTACGATACTAAAAAATAATAATAACATATTCATAATCAATAATAAAGAACATTAACACGGTATTGGACAGTTTGAAATCGGATGGAAAGTTTGAATAAAATTGATCAACTTTCATCACAATCTCCTATCAAAATATGGATTCATTGGTGATGGATTCAATATGTATTCATTAGTTCGTCTACCAATTTCAAAATAACATGAAGAAGTCCTCCAGGTGTTTAAATTATTGCGTTATAAAATACTCTTAGGGCCTCTTTACATGATCCCGGTTAGCCGGGACGGGATGCCAGCCGGGATCATTTTGATGTATGGATATAAGTCAAGGGATTTAATTATTGCAACTGGAGTTTGTTTCTACAGCATATAGTCATATACTTCAAATTGACTTAAACGAAAGCTCGGTTTAATAGCGACAAGGATATAATTTCAATTCAAGAGTCTGATCAGTGACGTCCTAGTTTCTTGCAACGCTTCTTCTACCTTCGCTTTTCTTTTACACGTATTGACTTATTTCAATACATCAAAATTATCTCAGCTACCGTCCCGTCCCGGCTAACCGGGATCACGTAAACAGGCTCTTAGAGTTACTACGAAGTAAAGGTATTACGTTAAACGCATATATGAATTGGTAAAGTAGACGATTGGAGTAGCAAAGACTTTGAATTGAACGTTTTTGTGTGGCAACTTATTTAATCGAGCTTGCACAGATAGATATCCTGAAAAGATCCAATCGTTTTCAATTTTTTTATCTCTTTTCTTTTTTAGAAAACTTTCTCAACTTTAAAAAAGTATACTGCAGGTAACCAGTCAAGAGCTGTCTGTGGACAGGATCCTGCGTAAGTAGTTTAGTAGTTCCGTTATTTAGACCCCGTCCACACGTATACGTTTTGACGCGAAAACGGAGACTTTTTCATTCGTTTTCGCCTTTCATCCACATGCAAACGCTGAATCAGCGTTTTCGAAAGTCTCCTTTTTCACCGAAAGTGGAGACCTTCGAAAACGGTGCGTTTTCTTGTGAACGGGCGAAAATGGAGACTTCTAAACAAAGGACGGCTTTATCTTGATTGGTTGGAGTTAATCACCGGAAACGATAGACATGGGTATTTTTAGTTCGTCATTAAGAAACGGTCGACAAGAACAGTGAAGTTTATGGATGTTTTTCTTTCGGATAACTGCTGATATGTAAAGTCGTGGAAAACCTGAAAGTAACTCCGCTTTGTTTAAGCGATGCATGTCCGTGTGAATAATTCTTTGTGTCGCTTTAATACATTTAAAAGCGGTAATAAATGAAAATTATATAGCGGTGACCCAGCACTGTTTATTGCATTCTGTCGTTGTCGTGTAGATGGACGAATACGATACAAAAACGCTCGTGTGGACGGAAAATTTTTTATGTGTTTTCA
Source organism: Nanipora kamurai (assembly GCA_036872915.1). NCBI lineage: Eukaryota > Metazoa > Cnidaria > Anthozoa > Scleralcyonacea > Helioporidae > Nanipora > Nanipora kamurai. The sequence goes on along the minus strand of JBAHVQ010096235.1, from coordinate 24,198 downwards.
GTTTAATGGAAACGCAGAGATTTGAAAATGCATAAGTGTGCACGTTGCCTTAATAATAGGGAACTTAAACAACAAGCGTTCTTAATTCACAGCGGTGTTTTCTTTTAACAGAATTCTTCATACAAAACAAAAAGTATGAATAATTTCAAACTCCAAAGGCATCGGTAAACATTGAAAACGCCGTTTTCTTTCCACACAGACATCATTAGTTCTATCGGCGTCGTCTACTGCGAGAACATCAATATCGTCAGTTATTTTCAACGCTAATTGGTTGATTGGACATGCTATTCTCTCTTGGGATTTTTAAGTTATGTGAGTTGCCTTCAAAGTTGATTCGCTGGTTCGTGATCTTGTGATCTCTCTTGGGATTTTTAAGTTATTGACCGTCTTTGATTGGATGAAAAATTCTATTGTAAGAATACGTTGCCCAAAATTCAAAAACACGTGTTATTCAAATCTTCCGGTTGCAGTCCGTCACTCAAGAACACCAGTTGCTAATCTGTTTCCTGTCCGAGGACTTTCCCCTTGACGAGTAAAATCGTCTGGCGTTAGCCAGAGTAAAATGCTAAAGTCTCCATAGGTCACTGAGGACCTGTACGGACAGGAAGGAATTAAGCTCCATGGTGTTTATTAATAAAAACCTACAATCACCCTAAGGTGTTTTCCAGCAGTGCCCTAATATAAATAATAATCAATTTACCAAATACATTAAAAACTATAATCATAAAAGTTCAACGTAACATGTAAAAATTTTAAAATCCTAAAAAGTTAATTATTAAAAATACTGATTTCCCCATACTGTTTCAGTTCGTTTGGCAGACTGTTCCAGATTGTTCCTTTATCAAACATGCCAGTTACAGGTTTTGCTATTTTTTTGTCTCTTATAGTACATGTACAAACCCACCATCTGTTGAACCAAACAAATGGCCCCCGTACAAAATTACTGAATGGCCAGTAAGTGAATATTATTAATTTCCTTGAAGTTTACAACCGAATATAGGGTGGCTTCCGCTTAGGTAACTCATGTAACGAACCTGCACTTTAACTCACTATCGGAGTCTTGGTAGCTCAATGGTTAGAACGTCTCACCGGTCATTATAGGGTTGCGGGGCTCGATTCCCGTCTGGGGCTCAGAAATTGTTTTTCTGAGATTATGAGCTTGACGAACGCTTACATGACGTCTGAGACACACTAAGCTGCCACATGCTCGAGATTTGCGTCTAACATTCATTCTTCTTTTCACCTTCAAAGATCTGCAAAGAGGTAACCAGCAATACACGACCAGCGGAAGCTCCTCATCTGCATTGCAAAATTACTGGTCGCCCATGTTGTATTGGTGACCAGGCTGTGTGCAGGATTGTCAGTAAGGAATATTGTGACTTTATGAAAGGCGTGTACCACGACGAAGCCACTCTTTGCTCTCAGGTAAAATACGACAGCATGTGGTAACGTTCCGCTCGTGACGTTTTATTTATAAAGATTGAACAAGGTTTAAGTCTTTCTTGGTAGGATCAATCTTCTGTTATTTTACTCTAACACCAGACGGTTTTCGTTGCCGATGAGAGCAATCTTGGTGGCATAGGTTTTAACTATCTCAATTAATAACTATCTTAACTATTTCCAGCCGACATCATACTTCTATCATTTACTCTGGCAAATGTAGGACGATTTTACTCGTAAAAGGAAGGTATTCTGCCAGGATAGGGTTATAACTGTCTCGATAATTTTCTTAATTACCTGTTTCGTGCCGAGATCATACTTCTATCATTTTACTCTGGCAAACGTGGGACAATTTTACTGGTAAAAGGAAGGTATCCTGCCGGGATCGGGTTATAACAATCTCAATTGAAAGGTTTAGTCAAAGGATTGTGGGAATTGCTCTGTCAGCAAAGGTTGGGGACAGAATCAACTTTAGACGCAGTTTGCGGCTCTGTTCGGACAAAGTGTCTTGGTGGAATGCTTGGATACTGTCCCTAACGTGAACCTTTTTTTCTGCTGCTGCTGGAGTCTCAATGACCGAACACGGGGACAAGTTGAAAGGGTAACAACCGGGTACCAACTTAAGTGCAGGCAGTCTCCACATGATTTCATTGAGGGTTTTACTGTGACGGAGGCCCAATGCTCGCAAAAAGAAGGCTCCGAAGATCCAATGGTCCGGAGCACCGTCGAATCTGAACAATGACCATTTTAGATCCCATACCTGAGTCCCTTCTCCTTTCCACACAATCTGAACCAACGTCTGTTTCCTATTCTGAGTCAGAGTCGTATGCAGAGCATGATCTTAAAATCTATAATATCCCTTTCCTCTCTTTTCATTTTACCCTACGCCAGTTCCAGTGGCCAATCCCAACTCGTATTTCTTCTTCAGATATAATTTCAACTTAGTCCCAATCCAGGTAAACGAGATTGGGTTTAAAGTTGGCATCGGTGGTCTCGGACGTATTTCATTTAGGCTTACTGTGAGAACTGACATAAAATCTGATCTAGGAGTTTGAACAAAAATTGGAACATGTGTTCCAGATGAGTCGATGAATTACTGGACTAGTTAAATGGAGACAGTGCTATAGACAAAGACTGTGACGCACAGGTCCTGTATCTTTATATATAGAGAGATTATATCTGGCATCAAATGTTAGGGAATAAGTTTGGAGATTCAAGTCAGAAGGGGAGTTTATCAATAATCTTAACTGGCGTTATTTTTTCTTATAGGTCGATTGTCTTGGAGCTACGTGCGGTCTTCTTCCTTTTCTTAACCCTGAAAGTCCCGATCAGATTTATCGACTGTGGCTGTCACTGTTTTTACATGCAGGGTGAGGGTCCTTCTTCTTTTTCTTCTTCGTCCTCTTTTAACCGTGCTTTCTACTTTTATCTTTGTTATAATAAAGATCATTATTATTTTTTATTATTTAAATTGTTATTGTTTTCCTTGACTCTACAGAATATTTCACTTGCTGATCACGCTTATCTTTCACTTCACCATCTTGAAAGACATGGAAAAAATGGCGGGATGGCACAGAATAACGATAATTTATTTATTCAGTGGTATTGGAGGCAATCTTTTGAGCGCTATAATCACACCTTATCAACCAGAAGTAAGTTAATCAAACCAAATTTAAATTTTATCTGCCGAATAGAGCTATATAATGGGCATCTCCATATTTAGTGAACAAAATTTAAGTTCATACAGTTGTTGTTCAATGCTTGAACGACGCTGCTCGCTCACTTCGTCTTATCCGCCAGAGAATCTGTGGGAACTTTGAACAACCGATCCGTAGTAAATCAGAGTACTGGGTCTTAGACTCTTTTTTGCCCCCGCTTATTCAATTCTTCGGGAGAACCTACCGTGGAACCAAAACAAGAATGCTCTGATGACCAAACTTCATTTTGTTTCTTATGAAGGTTGGCCCTTCGGGTGCTTTATTTGGAATCATTGCTTGTTTGTTGGTGGAGCTGATTCAAAATTGGCAAATCATCAAGAAGCCATTGGAAAGCGTGCTTAAACTCCTCTTACTCACGTTGTTGCTGCTGCTGGTCGGCTGCTTCCCGTGGGTGGATAACTTTGCTCATTTGGGAGGACTGATGTTCGGTACGCTGTTGGGATTTGCTTTCTTGCCTTATCTTACATTTGGCAAGTGGGACAGACGCCGAAAAATTATTCAGATTGTGGTCTCGTTGGGTCTTACTATCGCCATTTTTGTTAGTTTGTGCATAGTTTTCTTCGTGGACCAAGAGACAACTTGTTCTGGATGTCATTATTTGAACTGCATCCCGTTTACGGATGACTTCTGTTCTCCCGCTATAAAGGGAGGCGGATTAGATCCAAGAACATCCTGAAGATTTGAAACACAAAAATCCGCGGCAAGTTTATTTAACAACTAAACAAACAATTCATTATTTACGTGGCTACAGATTTTGGATGAGACCTCGAAGAAGGCCGAGAGTTCTGCGTTTTGTAGAGTTGTCATCACATCGCTGTGGAGAACGAACTAGATTGATTCATGTAATATCTATGATTTGGCTGGCCAGAATATTCCTGACGTACAGAGGCGCTACATGCTAATCTGGATTCAGGCAGGGCTCGAAATTAGAGCTAAACTCTGGGACAGAGGGTATCTCGCAACCAGGTTTTCTTTATTGCTCATAAATTGTCGACTATAAGAACTTTTAGCCATTGGATTTTCTGTAACTCCTGATGACACTTGAAACCTATTGACCACTCCAGAGACCCCGGAATAACTTAGTTCTGGGTAACTTACACTTGAGCTGTGATTGAATGATAATTTACAAGTGCCACCATTAATCAATCATAGCTCGCGATTGTTACCCAGTCCTTCCGCGGTTTCTCGACGTTGGTCAAGCTAATTTACTTACCAAAGCGTATTCTTAGCTGTATAGGACGTTTGCGGTTCCGAATAAATCCTCACTTAATTGAAACGATTGAAAATTTCCGTCTTGGAAGTTGTTGATTATTTTCCCAATGTAAATGATTCCCTTTTTGGCAGGAAATACAGCTTTCATTCTAAAATCCATCGAAACTTAAATCTTTCTTTTTATTGATCTTTTTAATTTTCACTTTGGTAAAAGATTGATTGCCACTCTTAACCGTTTAATCCCTAATACCACACCAAGAAAGATTGGAATTGGGGACAAATTAAGAGAGTTTATCTATGAAAATGAAATTGAAGAATATTCACGTGTCGTTTTCAATAGCACCGAGCTCTGACTTACACATTGTGTGTCAACGTCATTTCATCCAACGTTCTTCATATTGGTTAACGGTCTTTGTCAATCAGGCTTTGTTTGAAAAACATTGACAGTTATAAAGGTCTCATGCTTGCAGAGAAGGTGTAGGGACAACTTATTCATGGCTTGTCAAACATTAGTGAGCTGGTTACTTATCTTAAATGTTGAAATACCCACAAAGTAAAAGAACAGGGTTCCCACGGTCCTAGAAAATTCTGGAAAGTTCTTGAATTTGAAAGAAATGACTCCAGGCCTGAAAAGTCCTTGAAAATCAATAGAGGGTCTTGAAAGTCCTGGAATTGTCTTTTTGCTGCACTGATAATAATTTGACAATGGTAAGATTACCGGTTTTGAATAAAGTGTCTTGCTTGCTGGTGATTGCTTAAACTTTCGAGGGCTGGGCACGCTTTATGAAACAAACATTCAACTATCAATCCTTTGAAGTTTTGCATGGTGATAATTGATATACTATGTATAGTTTGTGGAACACCACGTTTTATTTTAATGCTAAGCTTTCGACCTGTTGACTCAGGACTTCATCAGAGCAATTGCCAATGGCCCATTGGCTCACGTCATAATTACGAAACAACTAATTAAAAATCACGTCATTTAATATGATTGGTGTTGGATGCCGAATTCATTTGCATTTCCTACTATGAATAATAATAAACTATAATAAATTTTATCCACAAGGTTGAAATACTCATGGCTTGTATGCGTAATTTACTTCTAACTTGAAGAGTACTTTCCAACAAAGTTCTTTAGTACCTAAATTGACCTATAGCCGATAACTGAATAATGTAAAGCTTTGAATCAACTTAAATTTTGAATGATGTTTAGTGTTAAAGAACTCGCCATGCTCTGACAACAAGAAAGTTCTCATAGGGGGTTCTCTTATGCGCCCTCTCCATGTCTAAATAAAAAGATTTTTGTTATCTATCAAACGTGGTATCAAACTACAGATATCTTTCTATATAAAAATTACGATGGTTTTTGATCAGTTTTGGAGTTACGCCTTTCACTAAAGTTTAGATCAGATGCATCTCTACGCCAGGATTTTCTACTTTGGTGGGGGACCATGTAGACATAACTTATTTCTAGGAGGTACTGCATCGAGCTTCATGTTCTGTAGACCTGCCCCTAGCCTCTCGCTTATCACCGTACGCTCGGGGAAGCTAGCCTACCAAGGTTTGTGTGCAGTGAAAACTTTCGCTTTATAGCGTCTAAAGAACACTTCGATAATCTTGAACCAAGTCTTGAAGTGTGTTTTTTGCACCTTTGGAAAGTATTTCCGTGTTTTTGCCTTCTGTTCTGCTCGAGCTCGTATATAACATATACAACTATATAATATATACAACTTGAATCCCGCTTTTGAAAAGTTTTGGCGTTTACACTTTTTACTAACCAGAAGTACCGGAAACTCTTGTTGACGGTTAGCTTCTTAACATCTCGTACTGATTGACATGAAATGTCACCTGCCCATCATTTTTGGCTCGGGTACGTGACTTTGGGCTGTACCTAAATAAGATCTCTTGTCAACAAGTACTCGGAAATTCGTATGTATTTAATTACTGTTGGATTTCTACAGTTGAAATATGAATTGCATTTCCAATATACCCGCTGAATAGCAGTCGTGCATTCTTTATCGTAAGTCGTTCTTTTACAATAGTTCTGCGCGTCGCCAACGATCGTTCGTATTCCTGTCTGTTCGTGGTACTTGGTAATGATTCTCAGAACTACAGCCTTCAGACAATCTGCCGACTGTCCCAGGCATTATTTATTCTGACACGAAAAAAGCGAAAATTGATTCAGGTGGAAAGCTGCTCATGGCAGTAATGATTCACATTTTAAAAATTCTCTGTTACTGGGGGTAAAATAAATCTCCGTTTTTTTTGTTAAATATTAATTAACCAGGCGTTATTTGACTGCATCGCTAGAAACACTGTGTAGCTTTGCCCAAACGAAATCACAAGTCATGGATGCAAATGTCTAACTTCACTAGCCTCTCGCTTAGCGATCAGCTTGGGTTGACATTGGAGCACGGTTGAGCATATTGAAATACAGGGGCGCCGGAAAGACTGAAAAGCGGCGGGGGCAGAATCTTAAAAAGGGCACTCGAACGATGTCAGCGGTACGTTTGATACTGAGACGGGACTTAATGCAAGATTCTGAATACAATAACACCGTAAGATACTACGATGTTACCGTGTTTTTAAAGTGTATTTGGTGAATTGAAGTGTCGATTTGCAGTTTTTATTCTAATAATAACTTATTAGGTAATGCCGTTAATTCTTTTTTGTCACAAAAAGGGACAACCAGTTGCCCCCGCACTGCCCCCGTGGCTCTGGCGCCCCTGTTGAAATATGGACGTCAGTTTAAACTCGAAAATCCCGCTTGTGTTTGTATAACTCGACGGAAATCTGGAATATGTTTACTTTTTCTTGGCTGTGACTTCACGGACAAAGAAACGGATACCACCTGCAGCAGCCTGAAAATAGTAGCGTGGTAGCCTGAAGGGCAGTCTCAAGGGAGCGCCAAGATCATCAAGAATGGAAAAACAAGTCAGAACTGTACTACTCTTAGCAAGTAACCAGTAAAAATGTTTTGCTTCTCAATTATATTGGAGGGGGGAAACGAACAATTTGTTTAATACGGTACAGGTAACTTGAGGGGGGGCGCCAGTATAAAAATTACTCCCAGTGGACCAATATCAACACTAGCCCCCTTGAAAGTTCAGAGTCATCACTGCTGATTACTAATTAATTTGTAACTTCATCTAGACTTACTTTAGGCGGCAATATTTACTTAACTCATTGAGGTCCGAAGAAATTGAAAACAAGAGTCAACAACGTTAGCTTAACTTCATGTCACGACACATTACGTGTGCAAAAAGTACTTCTTTTTTTAACTCAATTTTTTTAGACTAATGCCAAAATAGTTAATTCCGAGGCGAAATTCAAACAGGAAGTCGGTCAAATAACTCCTATGTACCTTGGTTGGCCCTGTGCACCAAATTTTCCTGCCCGCCGTCAAGGCGAATAGATCCCCCATCAGAAAGCTCGTTTGGTACGGAGGCAGATGGTTATGAATTCCCTAAAAAAATTTTTCTTACATGATATTTTAAGAGAACTTGCCTCTCTGAAAATTAAGAAATTATGATAAAAAAATTCCTCAAACACGCCTTTACAATCGTACAAAAACTTTTGTTTCTCACCTGCTATTTGTAGGCTTTCCAAAACTAGTGTCAGAATGATATTATTTTGAGACCCAACCGGGACAAGTTGCTGAAAATTGCAACTCTAGGCCTCCGGCTGGGAATCAAACCCACGACCCTGCGAAACTGAGTGTCAATGCCAAGTATTCTTTGAATATTTCCAAAACTAGACAAGGTGGTGACGAAATTTCTTTACCTCCAAATCATGTTTGGATCTGACGTACGATTTGTTACCTCAGTTTTTGGCAACCTGATTGGCTCTACAGTTGACGCGAAGATCTTAAATCCTATAGAACGACACTGCTCTTGACCTTTCACTCGCAGTTTCAGCAAAGTCAAGGTCGAATGTAAACTTGTAGCAACGCCGAAAATCGCAACGTCACTGAAAAACAAATAATTCAGTCGAAGTTTGCCACGTAGTGAAGGTTTCTGTCTTTTATTGATATGACCGCCTTGGAGCGGTTACACCACCCAAAACTGCAGAATGCAAATGTGAAGGGAAAGAACTTTACTAGTGCAACGAAGTTCGTCGTGATTCCTACGTGAGTAAATAGGTGAAGCCACGAGGCACAATCATTAAAACTTTCATTAAAACATTAAGTCTTTATTGATAATTTAGCAATTTCGAAGCATTCACTAAACATCGCACAATCACACATATTTCATATTACTCAAATTATAAGCTTCAGATTAGATTGACAATTACCATGCACTGTCTGAGACCACCAACAAACCACCATCGTTACTGTGCTCAGAACTCAATGATGATCAGAGTAAAGACCGTTTGATTCGACGGCATGATGCATTTGACGGATGTGATCTCTCTTTGTTTCGAAAATCTAATCTTTAAAGCAGCTTGAATGTGGCATTCCGACAACCGGATCCAACGAATAGCTTGTTGACTGGCATTAAGCTGTTCTGGTCCGAAATCATAATGGCAGGTTCAATGTAACAGATACCAACACTCCGTCTGTTTTGAAGTGATTTCCACGGAAGACGAAAAACGTATTAAAATAAAAAATGTGAGGGAAGTCACCCCAAAGCAATCCAGAAAGGAAGGACACATCAAACATTCTTTTATAACAACAAGACAAGTTAATTTTTTTGACCAAATGTTCATATTCAAGAAACCAAAGGTCCAAGACCAAAGTCCGTTCCATGAACCTCTCTATGGGTTGACAGTGGTCTCACCATCAAACCACCATTGTTTCTACGTCCAGTTCCTACCGTTTGTTGATCGATTTTATCATGGTCATGTCTAAATGGTATGGACGAGAAGTAGGTTTCAAAATGGCGGAAAATTTGTAAATTAAAAACCAGACTTCCCATCCTTATAGGAAAAAAAAGCAAAAATGTTTTGAACTATTGGACTCATTTTTTTTTTGTTGTTGATAGCTTTGTTTCTTGTTTGGCGTGTTAATTTGTTTACTTGTTGAATCAAAGTATGTCAAAATAGTTACAGTTTTGGTTTTTGAATGTAGATGAAATAAAACATTAAAACTGACAACTCCAGAATATTTTTTCAACTCCAGGAAGTGGCAGCAAATCCAATTTAGAATAATCCCTGTTTTTAAGGCAAAACTGATTATTGAACTGTTGGCCGACTATTCGTTCGCCGACTACCTTTTTGTTCCGGTACATCTTCGGAGAAACTCGCGTTACGTGATGTGAACAGCGATTGCGCATGTTCCCTAAATTTTCGGTATTTTGTTTCAAAATTTGGGTTTTTGTCGTCTTCAAGTGCATGAATGAATCCGGAGTTCCCGATCAGGCACAGAAAACCAAAGTTCTAAAGGATATTCGCTGGTACTGTTGTGTTTGGAGGCTTCTTTATTCGCATCGAAAGGAACTTAAATGTAGCGTTGATATTCTATGAGAGATCGCAGTTGACGAAGGTTTGCTTGCTGTTAAAGGACACTGAGCTCTGAATAGTCTTTGGAGTCGCTAAGGTAAAGTACAATTTTCGAAAGCATTTAGTTGTTCGCAGGTTTTTGCCAAAATTCTTTAAAGGTTTTTTGGGTTTAATTGCTCTATGGTCAGCTGAAAAAAACAAAACAAAAAGTCTAACTAGCTTTCGTTCCGTGATAAACAAACGATGGGAGATGTCATGACTGAATCTTCTCTACGTATTACAATGCTTATTATTTTTTATGTGATGCTAATTTGATGCTTAATAACATCTTTTAGTTTAACGTAGGGGTTTCGAATTTGAAAACCTTATCACCTTTTTCAGTTTAAATGCCACCCAAGAAAGCGACTATGTCCTAAGAGATATAAACGCGAAATGTGTTGACTTTCATCATGTACTCGTGTCTTTATCATTCCGTATCACTTCAGACGTTTTTTCTTAACTCTTGCATATAACCCGCTCATAAATATCTACTCACTTCATCAGGCTGGCTTCATATTTTGCGAATAAATGTTTGTAAAGTCACGTAGGTCTTCCAGACAGTCTTTCGTGTACATGAAAATATAAGCTTAAACCTTTTCGTCCCACACAACTTGTCCCCCAGCGTGTGTAACGTTAAACCACAAACAAGTTGCTTGGTACAACTTTGTACGTTGGTAAAATCGTGTCGAGGACCGTTTTACTTGGGTATCAATGATGACTCTCGACAGGGACGACAAATTGGAGTTCTTGGTTTTCTCTGGAGAAAACGCTTACACGAAACCCAGTGTTCAGGTCACATTTTCCGCTCCTTGCACCGAGTAATGGACGCTGGTGCGGTTGGTAAACACTTACTTTCTCTTCCTGGATCTCAGGTGAGAAAAAGGATGGCGATTCTTTGCATCATATCCAATCTTAGTGACGGCCTTTGCTTATCCTGGCTACAGAAAGAAATACCAGCTCAAAATAGAAACGGAAAAGCGCTTGGGTGAAAGGCGTGCAGCCAAAATTCTTGAATAATCATTAGAAAACGAAACAAATCCGAGCCAAAGAGGGACGTGAAATGGTTGAGGTCATGACTTGGTAAATTATTATCGTTTTAAGTGGAACGACTTGGGTATCAAATTGGATTTAGTGCCGAACCTGTTCCACGTAGTGTCTTCTTAGAGAAATATCTTCTTGGTTGTTGTAAGAAACTGTTTTATGTGATGTGTTTGGTTGGTTTGCGATCCCGGCTCGTAATCAGGTGAAGGATTTCTGAAGTCCGAACTAACTCGTTCTTGGAGCTGGGGATTTTTCGGGTTAAAGATCATTGTTGGTGATCGAGATTACTCGTAATTTTATGATCTGTACTCTTGTAAGTTCTTCTCGAAAGTAGAAAGCATGGTTGATGGAAACTGAATTTTTGTTCTGAATGTGCAAATCTTCAAGGAATTTTAAAGCGCTCGACGTTATAAACTGTCGTAAAAGCCCTTCCACGTAAAACTCCTAGAGTATTGTACATTCCTTTCTGTTTTGATAGGTGTTCTTTTGCAAAAAAGGTTGTCTGCAGAAGGTGTATATATGTATAAATCTTTATAGTAAATCTTTATGAAGTACCCAAGCTTACCTTGCCTTACTATTGTAATTCGCTCTACTGTGGTATTGAGCACTCTCTTCGTATGATTTTTTAAAAATCTCACTTATCTATGTATATATATATATATATTTACAGAGACATATGCACCAGGTGATCATATTAAGTGCTGTATACCAAAAATCAGTAGAGCTTATTATGTATAATGCTACATAGAGAATTTTAGGTTGAACTAGCATTATATATACACACACACATACATACCCAGTCTGATCATTAACATTTCAAACTTCAAAAATACTCATGTAAAATTAAAATCAAAGTGTGGTACTTATAGGAATGCTACTTCATATTAGCAGACATACACTGTTGTCCATTGCTAATCAGTGAATCTCATTGGTGCTTTCATCATCTGCTTGCTGATAGAATAGGATTGCATGGACATTGGCTATAACATAAAGATTATTCATAATTTCCTGACAAACCATGACAAAATTCATGTATTCCATCTGCTATTGTTTGCACTGTCTAATCAAACAGTTAGACAACTTGTCCTTATTTTCAATGAGCGATAGTCAACTTAAGCCTGCTTGTGGAGAACTTAGGCCAGTTATTGATTAGAAATCTCTTCCAACTGTCAGCACTTTCATATTTTAATTGTTTTTAGATCCGTAGTGACAACCTTTTTGTACATATATGTATGTGTGCATGCATTATGTACATGTATACGCACTTTATCCAGAATAGTTTGACCCAAAAATATGGATGTGTAATATTTTTGACATTCAGGCAGGTTGCGAAGTAACGACATTGAGGTTGGTATTGACGATCGAGCCATAATGGAATAAACACAATAACAGCTGGTAAAAGGTGTTGATTATAGGATGGCAATGCTGTAGAAACAGCTGCACAATCACAACTACATTTATAAATTTAAGTATTGATTTACATAGTATAGTTAAGACATGCTACAGAATAACTGTTCTTCAGATAATAAAAAATAAGAAACGTTCTTCATTTTTCCTGTTAAGCTGGTTTCTATTTGGTCTTAAAGGCAATAGGAATGTATCACATAGAAGCAATATTTAGTGAAGTAAAGTTTGGAGTGTCATAGTTATACAGGGAATATTCAGCATTAAAATCTCGTAATATTGACTTCCTTTCATGTGATTTGAGTGGAAATGCGCAAGATTCCTAGAGTACTTAATGTTGAACACAAACTCAGTTCATGTGGGAGCTTGAAAAATCTCAGATGACTAGTGGATGTCTCAGACGACTAGTGGACGTGAGAAATAGTTTTTCTGAGAGAACGAGCTTGACAAACATCCACTAGTTGTCTGAGATTCCTTGAGTTTACAATACATGTATATACATACATCTTTTTTGTGTCGAACTTTTTTGGATCCAGCATACATATATAAATACATATATACAATACTGCCTGGAAGTTTTTTTAACACCTTTGTGGGTGTAAAATGTGTATAGTTTGAGTGTACTCACAGTGGCTGCTACATGCAAACTCTGTGTACTACATGGAGAAGGCAATCTTTCTTTGTGTAGTTTTCTTTTGTTATGCAAAATGTGACAAAATTTGACAATTGACTACATGAAACTATGTGTAGTAGTTTGATATCTCAAATTGTTCTATTAGACTTGGGCCTAACCTTCGTGAGTTCGTGGGAAAAATAAAAGTTTGACATAGTTAACCTCAACTGATTTTATTCTGGTGAATACATGGATAGATTTGTTTAAGTATCCAGATTGATTGAATTGCATTTGATGTGAAATCAATATTAACATATGGGATATAAGACTTTCAAACCCTTCGTTTGCTAAAATGTAAGAAGAAAAGGACTTATAAACTGATAGAGCTATCTTATCACTGTATGGGCTCAGTTTGTCGTGATTTCACATCTATTCATTGGTGAAGGCACCATGGATTCATAAGCATGTCACCCCAGTAGACCTAATAGGATTTTAACTGTTGGTAGACTGCCGAATTTATGATAAAGAATTCTATATCATAGATTCAGCAGTCTACCAACCTTTCAACTTTTTGTGCTGATTATAACATGCAGTAAGTTCAAAATGAAGTATTTCGTTTTTACCTAGTTCCAAGTTTATTGGGTTGAATGAAGCCACATTGTAAACAACTAAGCCAGGATATACTTGAACCAGTTGAAGAATAACCAGGTGCATTAGCCATTGTTATTGATGATGATAATCTGAAATATGTGTATGCTAAAAAGCAATTGATATTGTTGACCATAAATTTTATTTAACAATTAAAAATTGACCTGAACTATAAATATTCCTATCTTGTATCAAGCAAAAATGTTGCAACGTGATCATGCAATAACATGGACAGGTATTTGGCAATTTTAGCCAGCTTCATGTAGACTCAATGAAGCTTGTAATAAGCAGTGTCAAGTCTGTGTAAAACTACATGAGCTTCTGTCTTTCTACATGCAACTTTGTGTAGTACTCCACTACACGAAGTGTTACAAAACTTTCAGGTGGACTGTGTGTGTGTGTATATATATATATATAAAACAATGTTTTATGTTAATGTTTCAAACAGTGCTCTATATCTCAGATGTTAAAGCAATATGAATGTGTAAGATAACTAAAGAGTGTCTGTTGTTACTTGGGAGTTTCATTTCTGTTTACTATCTTCAGTCCACAGTCTTGCCTGAAGGTCATCCATTGTGTGAAACTCCTGAGTAACAACAAACACTCTTTAGTTATTTTAGACATCCATAAATACATATATATATATGGGCTCACAAGCGAATGAGCGACATTTATGATATCGCCCTGAAAGTGATAAAAATGATATTGCCTCCTCCCGATTATGATAACCTGTTTATCATATACTTGTGCCTTTATCAAAAAACGACAAATATAGCGAGACAAAAAACGATATCAGGGACATATTGGTTTTATGTCACCCTGTTTATCGTCCTGATAAAGGCACAAGCATAAGATAAATGTATATATGTTATATATTATATATGTATTTTATGGGTATGTATAAATTTATCATTTACAGGCCTGGAGTGAGGTGTGTTCCACAAAAAATTACCATTCGCAATGAAATATTTCATCCCATGGTAATTTTTTGTGGAATACAGTGACTGAAAGGTCTGTAAGTTATATATTATACCAAAACAATCTTGAATACTGTATAAAAATGTGTGAAACATATTCCTGTTCCTTTACTGTTGACAGTGGGTGATCTGAATGTATCACCCACTACAACAAGTGATTCAAGTGTATCACTCACCACAGTGGGTGATTCTAGGATAAATTGACTAGTCACATGGTACAAATGTATCTCTCTGATTGGAGAACAGACACTTGAGGTACAATATATATATATTTATCATGATAGGCACCTCTCTCTTGATATAGAAGACCAAAAGGGTTAAGAAACTGATGGAACTTAGACCTACAAAAACTGTGGTTTGGGGCAAAGGACCTTTGTCAGGATGAAACATTGGGGGCCCTCACTTGAACATCAGTTTTTCTAGATCTAAATGAACTTTTCATTTCACATTACCCTGAAGATGATTCTGAAATAAAAAGTGGTTTTTCTCGCGCGTAATATGTCACGGTGAGTTGCGCAACAAACCGTGACATGAAGTTTAACCAAATTGTTTGAACCGCTTTGTCACTTTCCTCGGACTTTAATGAATTAAATGTTAACAGATAACCAAATCTGCGTAGAAGAGCTCCAGAGGTGTCTAAACAAAATTCATGATTCATTACAATGTCAACGATAGGTTTTTATAATCGAATGGTTTGTTAAAAAGTCGCCGTATTAGCTTGCTTAAACTCCCAATTGCCTTAATCCTGCTGTTTTCGTCAATAATCCGGCTTTTTTTGTCACCTAATCACTGTCAATTTGGCACAGTTTATGAGTTTTCCTTGAAAGTCGGGCGTCCCTCTAGTGGAGTAGGAAAGCAGGCAAAATCAATTCGCAAATTCCCACGAAAACCTGGTAGTAAACCAGGTTGCCATTGTATCGTGAAATTGTTTTCAGGGACACAAACTAAAGACCTGACTGTACAAACGGTCCCGTGATGCAATATCAGGTTCATTGGCGGGAGATTCACCAGGTGGAAAACGTAATCTGGATAAAATGTCAGTGCCCGGCATAAAACACGAAGAATTGCCATAAATGAAAAATAAAGTTTAATAAATATTAAACTTTAATAGTAAAAAATAAAATAATAATTAATAGTTAACAAATAAAGTTTAATAAATATTAAAGTTTATTTTTCATTTATGGCAATTGTTTGTGTTTTGTGCTGGGCACTGATATTTTTAACCACATTACAATGTCGGGGTCATTGCTTCTGGTCCAACTTCTGAATGGCCAATTCTGTGAAGGAACTGAGCTTTCCCGCAACGCTTTGCAACCGGTGTTGAAACCTACTTATCACTTATCAGTGGAAATCGAAAGAAATTAATTTTTCAGGAAAGTTTGGCGACGTAACAAAGTGACCCCGAGATTTTCAGTGAATCTCTAGATCCAGTTTGAATTTCGCGGTTCCTAAAAAACTTTGTTTCGTTTTGTTTTTTAAATTTATATACTCCCATGACCCTTTCAAAGTGGAGTTGACTCTTCTCCGTATTCTAAACTGAGAGGACTTTATAATGACATGTCAAGGTGACATCTAAAGTACACAAGGACATCCAAACATCTACTTAGTAGGTAAAGCCAAAAGGGTCTGGGAACTGGCCAAAATTTGGGATAGTGAAAATGACTGTTGGTGCGAAAGGCTCACGTTTCACTCCGACGAAGGTCCTCTGCTCGAAACATGATGTCTTCATGTACGTCGTGCAACATTGCCTGCGTAGCACTTTACTTTTACATCTATTCAATAACTGTTACCTGGGAGAAATTGTAAACTTCTTAATGAGTACATTTATAAGTTTGTTTAGTTTCTTTTTCGCCTGTATTTGGAGGGCACTTTGGAAATATGAGCATGTTTCATAACTTCCTTGACAATATATCTTCAATAACCCTAGAAGGTTTCTTCGAATTATGGGAAATTTTGCATTTCAACTTCGAGCAAAGTTCACCACTTCACTAATTAGATAGCACGGTTCTAGCCCGATGACAGAGAAGCAGGAGTTTGTTTTCTGCGATTCGTTCAAACATAGTCCTATTTTAGTATCAGGTTTTAAATTTGAATCTTCTTGATTTATGTGGAGGAATCGCTAGTATTTGTTGAGACGAAGAAATTTTTTTGGAATGATGATAAACTGACGGCATTTTTAGCAAATGAATTTTATGGACAACTGAAGGCGAGTCTTGATATTATTTTTTTTAGCAAAGCAGACAAAGTCTTTCTGAGGGCCTTATCTCCTTTCGTAGACTTCGGCTCTTCCGACAAAGATTTCTCTTGTAATTATTAAACTTGACTCAATTTACGACCCGCTCTTGTCTGGTACGGTAATTCGTTTCGCATTTGTGTCATGTGGTTTCTTCATTATCATTTTATGCAAAAAAAATTCAACTGAAGGGTAAACACTTACCTATAAGATTCGTGGATCCTCGTTAAATCGTTTTTTTGTTTGTATGAAACACAGTCACAGGATTCCAACTGACGCTCTCCTTGTTGCTTACAACTACGCTTTCATTGTTATCTGAGCGTGCTTGCTTTCTCCCAAAACCGCCCCTCTCAATTCTTTAGTCAATCACAGCATTGGCCAGTCTGACAAATGAGGATTGATTTTAATTAATTTCCAGCTGCCGTCTCACCACAGCTGGTTTTGGTAAGATTTCCAAGTTTTGAGCTTTGTTTTAAAAGGAATATTCTCAAGCATTTTACGATTTAACAAAATTTATCAACGAAAAAATTTAATAAGATTTATTAAAATTTTTCGAGTTATGCTGGGGAAGTTTTCAATTAAGAAGTTTGTTTCTTTGTTTGTACCGAATCACTCATAATGCTCCAGTCAATTCGAGTCATATTTTGCGGGGTTTTGTTATAATCTTCTAAAAGAATAGCAATATAGCAACAAAAAATATTCGGCATGTTATGACAAAACTCAGAAAACTTAAACTCAAAGAATTAAAACACTATTTCAAAATAATAAGAACAAACCATTATCTACGAATGCTTATATATAAGTCCTATTTACAATATGAGCGGCCGAACTGTATGGGGATTTACAAGGCGAGCCGTAGTAAATCTCATACAGTTCGGACGCGAATATTGTAAATTATGTATCCAATGAATGTATGTGAACGTGTATATGACAAACTATTTTAGGGATACGAAGCATTTGAGCCAAAGAATTCAATGGAAAAGGTGCCTGCAAATTAGGACGATGCTGTATCCATATTTACAATATTAATTAAATTTTCATTTTCTTTTGTTTTTCCTTTATGAATTATTGATGAGTTGGATAATAGTTTATACAAATGACAAAAGTTAGTGAAGGCTGTTCATTCATTTTAGTTCATTCGTTTATTTAAAGCAGTAGATGTAAGGATAAAATTTCAAGGTAGAGCATAAAAACTGTTGCTGAACAGAATTAGGCAAAACGTTTTGATGAAATGGAGTCCGATTGCGAGTTCAAAGTCAGTTGTAAATCCGTAAGAAATAAAATTTCGTATAGCTAACAATCGGCTTTCCCCTTTCAATTTTCGAGGGAATTTCTGTTTACAATTTGGTATAAGAAAAGTTGTTTTTCTATGAGATTTTCCTACCGACTTTTAAAGCACAATCCGACTGTATAATTTTATTCAACGAAAATTTGGGTCGATGTGTGTATTTTACGCTTACGTGTATTGCTTTACCAATAGGCTGAACTTTTAGCATTTTTTCCACTTTTTTAATTTACACATACAGTACTATTATATGTAAGGCTTCCGGCAGTCCTCAGATTTTTCATAGTGATGTCAAGATAACGTTGAAACGTCGTATTATTGTTTCATTGCTGAATTTTCTCGTGAAAAGGTTCATGTTTCGGTGGCGTGGTGACTATTATATGTAAGGCTACCGGCAGTCCTCAGATTTTTCTTGTACTTTATAATGATGTCAAGATAACGTTGAAACGTCGTATTATTGTTTCATTGCTGAATTTTCTCGTGAAAAGGTTCATGCTTCGGTGGCGTCTGTGAGATAAACTTTGGATGGGTAACCTGTCTGATTATACCTAGACCACTGAGCTTTACATATAACTGGAGAGCTAACTTCCGGCCCTCAAAGTGAAGCCAAACATGGCTAACATGAAGGTGGGTTTTGCAGGTCAGTTTCAGGCCCCTGCTCGGTTTTGGACGTCAGTATATTAGTCTCCTTCGCGACTTTTCACTGTTTGCTCATTACCTGTAGTTGAAATACAATAAAAAAATCACTTAAAAAGACAGAAATGAATAATTCAATTTGAAATATTTTTCAAAAAATACCAGAGCGAGTTACAGAGTATAATTTTCGTGAAAATGAATGGTAAAACTAAGATCACCAGGCGGAAACCTTAGTCTTATAATGAATATAAACGCCCTGCATGCGATACTTTGGCTTTAGTGCATATCTTATGCAGGGCATTGATATTCATTGTAATAAATCTCGAAAAATCACTTGAGGAAACTGTACGGCAAGCGATCTCTTTTAACCGGTTGTTTACCATTTCCATACCAGACAGTTTAGCGCACTTGTAGGCCACACAGCATCTCCAAATCTTTTTAAACACTCGGTCTTAAAAAATTCTTCTGGTATCATTTCTTTTGAACTAATTTCCCGTCGTTTCAAATGTTTCGAAGCCGAACGAAACAGTAAAAGGACTGGAACTCGCGTACAAGACCGAGCTGGGGCCTGAAACTGACGTGCAATATTGGCCTGCAAGTCGGCCATGTTTGCCTTCACTTTTTGCCAGGCCGATAGACTGGAGTTCTCTCTCCAGTCATTTACAGAGCTCACTGACCTGAACTTGCCCCTAGTTTCACGTTTATCGCTACGCGCGAGAGCCAAACATGCGAGTTAGAGGCGAGGAAGAAAACGAGAGAATTGTAAAACTTTGCGTGCTGGCGAGTCTGAACAGGGCATTACAAGTTACTTTTGTGATCGGAAGTGTGTCCGGGGTGTAATGATCGTGTAGTCGTCAGTCAAAAACTAATTGATTGAATTTCATTCCAACGGCCGCCATATTATGGTGGACGAACGACTCGTCTTTTCTAGTTTAAAAACAAATGTTGCGTACTCACCTCTTATAAGTTCCACAGGTCAAAGCACAGGATGTGAAAATTTTGCCATTAGGGACATAAAATGGAACACAACGGCCAAAATATAGACATCTTGAAACTCCACGCTTGAGTCAAAATAAAACAACAAGGTGAACGGTAATATTTCAAATTTATTACAAAATCATCGCCAGACTACTTGTAGGCCTGACAAAAAACATCTGGAAACTAAAAGTTCGGGTTAAAACAAGAGAACAATGTTGTCTTGTTTTAACTCATACGTTGAGATTCAAGATGTTTATTTTCGGCCGTTGGAATGAAATTGAATTAATTAGTTTTTGACTGACGATTATACGATTATTACACCCCGGACACACTTCCGGTCACAAAAGTGACGCCCTGTTCAGCGTCGCCTGCCTGCAACTTTTACGAGTCTCTCGTTTTCTTCCTCGCCTCCAACCTGCGTGTTTGACTGTCGCGCGTAGCGGTAAACGAGAGACTTGGGCCAAGTGAATGCCCCGTATTGATTCCCGAGCTTGGAACTCATGTGAGAGAGTCGTTGGTCTCTCCTGTACCCGGGTTTTTTCCCCGGGTAATTCGGTTTTCCTTCTACGGCGAAGTCAACTGTATTAAAGTCCGGGGAAATTGATAAAACGTTTCAAAAACTTGTGCTAAACTTTGTGTCACGGTTTGCGCCAAAAACCACTGTTCTTACTCAAATTTTTACACACATTCCCGAAAAGCTTATTTCGAGGCAAAATTCGAACGCGAAGTTGGTGAAAATTGCAAAAGCTTACACCGCGCTTTCAAGTTGGATATTTGAGGTGGTCGAAACGAATAGAGTTAATCCCACATTATCCCCTTTTCAAGTCTAATTCGAAAGAATTTCTGTGAATGAACCGGTTGGGAAAATATCAGATGGTACTCGAGACATCTCACTTGAAGTCACAACTCACTAAAAGTGCAAAAAATTTAAAAAAACAAAAAAACATCAGTTGTACCTACGTATCTCCCACAACATTTTGGACGGTGTGTAAGTCTTCAGGACCTGAATGAACCCATCAAACGATTTCTCCAAGTTAATTGTATTTCAAAAAGACATTTAAGCTAAAACAAACTCGATATGTTGTTTCGTTAGGTCTGACAACGTGCTCATGCAATATTTATCGAATCGAATTTATCGAGGAGTGCATTAAAGATACTGTGGTCAGAAGAAGGAAACGTGGTGGTGGTGGTGGTGGTGCTGCGGCCAAATGGTTGCCGAGGCTTCAGTAAATCGTTCTATTTTCTGCGTGACCATTTGAGGTGCTGTTACAAAATAACAAAAGGTCACCTATGTGTTTTGGAAGCAATCTTGTACGCACAGTCCTGCTCCTTGTGTTGTTTCTGTCTGTTGTGACCAGACTCGATGGGAAAAAAAATCTTACCATCGGTTTTCTCCTTCCTTATCACTCTTCAATGTCTTTCCCTGAACACTTCCCAGCGAAATACTACGCGGCAGCGATCTCTATTGCGTTGGACCATGTGAAAAGAGACGGCTTGCTACCGGACTTCAACTTAAACTACGTTCTAAACAAAACCGAATGCGACGAACTCAAAGCAGTTCGCCAGCAGGTTTGGCAACTGAATCATGGAGTAGATGCATTCTTTGGACCTGGATGTTATTGTCTAACCGCTGGTCGTAATGCAGCAGCCTTTAACAAGCCAATGATGTCATACGTGAGTTTAAACTCTTGATTTTTTTTAGCATTTTTTTTCTTAATTTTTTCTATATTCTCACAACAATTGGTGATGTTTTTTAACTGGTCTCCGTATAGAGTCTTCTATTTAAAAAACATTTGCCGTATACATGGCAAACGGCTGTTGGAAATATAAAGTAATACGTTTGCTTTACACGTGATTCTTAGCTTCTCGATTCGAGAGGACCAGAAAAACAAGCTCGGCCGCATAATAATAGCTATCAATAAACTTTCTCTGGGAGGGACGACTTACTGCGAATTGCTCGAAGACATGATGGAAAATTACTTTAAAGAGACAGTATGGTCAGTTTACGTGGGCGGGAAAAATTGAAGAAGCTATCATTCACGCTGACGACGAACGGCAGAAACAAGGAAACAACTCTTGATGATACCCCCGAGATACGTTTTTATGGCTTGATACTTTCTGATGGCCAGTGGTTTTACCATACAAATTACAAAACTCCTGTTCAAAATGGTTACCCAGTGAATCAAGTCGACTGTCTGACTGAATTTAAACTCTAAACTTTGGGACCATTTAGATGGACCAAGTTGTCTCGGCTGGGAAATTCAACCACGGTGAGATCCCGTTGCCTATTATAATGTCGTTGCGTGTTCATGTGATGTATACGGGGAACTCGGTTAACCGAGGTCCTGGCAGCCAGTGCCGGGATATCGCCTTACCGGGATAAAAATTTTGTTCATATAAACGTTATCCCGGCTTATCGAGTTTCCTGGCCAGCCGAGTGAACTCGGTCCGTATAAACGGCCCCTTAGAGCCCGTAACCAAGACTTGAGATTTCACAAAAGTTTCCTTTGATATTAAAAATCATTATGCATATCATGTATTTCGGGGCTAACTTTTCATTAACTTGTCTATTAAGTCGATTCGGTCCGACCCTCCAAATACAAGACGTTAGTGTACTGTGGAAACATTTGTTATTTTGACCCACTCCCTTGACCAAACAGTAAAAGTCGTGTAAAGGACTGGAACTCTCGTGCAAGACCACGCAGGGACTTGACACTGACGTGCAAAATTGGCCTCCAAGTCGGCCATGTTTGGCTTCACTTTTTGCCTGGCCGATAAACTAGAGCTCTCTCTCCAGTCATATATAGAGCCTACTGGATGCCTGTTTGCATCTCATTAATAGATAACATCATCAATGGTTCTTTAGAGACAAAAATAGGGACCTCATGCTCAAATCAGTCACCCCTGATGAAGACACTAGACAGGAGTGTCGAAACGTTGGGTCATGAACGGTAGTTTTGCAAGCTACGTTCAAAACGTTTTAAGCCAAAGTAGCGTAAAACCATGTCTGACATTCTCTTTAGGTCCCTCTTCTTGTTGACAATGCCCTGTTTAAATTGCGTGTTCTTTGTTTTATTTCGAGTGTTAGTAATCTTGCATCTTTCCTTAATTAACAAGCTTTTACGATTTCACCCTAGAAATGTCTTGAAGGGGAACTGTCGAATAAGAAACAATTCCCCACCGTGGCCCGAACATACGCCAGCGATGTACACTTGACGCCTCCTCTGGTTGCTTTACTCAAGCACTTTAAATGGAAGACTGTTGCAGTTGTTGTGGAAAAAGAAGACCAGTTTATGAAGATCCATGAATATCTGATACCTGGATTTAAAAAATCGGGAATCACTGTTGCCTTGGACGAGCTAATCGATGTTGATTTTTATTCGGTATCTAATAATAATGAGAAAGTCTACAACAGAATAAGGAAGTCCGTAGATGCATTACGTGAGCACGCGAGAAGTAAGTTACAATTATTTGCGTCTGGCTTTTGCCAGTTGGGTGTAATTTAGTTTGTAGGTGAACGCAGAACTTAACGACCTTTCCAGAAGGTGATATAAAGTGGGTGTTATTTCGGTTGTGCACCGTTGGTTGGCAGTGGAACGGTTGAACCGCCAGATCAGTGGATTGCACTGACGAGACGGAATGATCGATCAAACAACGTCAAAGACATAGACATCAGTTTCTACCTTTGTGTTTTTGATCGATCTATTTTTTTTATCCTCAAATGCGGCGAATACAGCTCATTTTTTTGTACCTCAGTTGGTTTGTGTAACACTTTTACAGATGTAATATAACGCCGTTTCTGATTGGCTACGTGCGTGCTTCATTTGTCGATGGAGCACGAGAAAAAGAGCGGGAAAACATTGCGTTCGAATTTTTAGCCTAATGTAACAAGAAAATCATTCTCAAAAATCTGTCAGCATCTTCCAACGTACATTCATCACTCAGTGAAGCACGCCAAATCGTGAACCATTTCTTTATCGGTTCCATGGCTTGTTCATTTGTTTGTTGATGCGTTAGTTCCTTCGTTAATTCGTTCGTTCCTTCGTTAATTCCTTCGTTCGGTCCTTCGTTTGTTTGTTATTCATGCGTTTATTTCTCGGAATCCTTACTAAATTTATTCAAAAACCCAACATATTATAGACTACTCTATTTCGTTCCCACCGTTCTCAGGCCCTTTGGTCAGTGGGTGGTCTACTGGAGAAACTCTGGGGAAATGGAATTTTTACCGCAGAAATCGTACATTTTGGGTCCGCAACCTGCGTTGCAGTTGCAACGTTGCAGTTCCCACAAAATGATGTTATGAAAATATGGTAGAACAACCAGAGGACGTTCGTCAAGCTCGTTTACTCAGAAAAACGGTTTCTGAGCCCTAGACGGGAATCGAACCCGCAACCTTCTGATGACCGGTGATATTTACCAAGCTCCCACATGAGCAGGCTTACTGTTCAGTGTTTAAGTAAAATGTGGTAGCTTGGTTGTTATATGATGTTTGTTATACGCATGCTCAAGCTAGTCTACTCAGAAAAACTTTCTGA
>JBAHVQ010096124.1:11894-24627 GCA_036872915.1 Nanipora kamurai | reverse complement strand
AACTAAATTACCCATAATAAATGCAATAAACTTAAGAGTTCAGCCAAGTTTAGTTGACTGAATGATGAACAACTTGTAGGAAACCAAAACAGTTGGGAAACTGCCAAAACCTAGGTCTAGAAAAACTGATGTTTTGAGCAAAGTAAGGCACACTGGTGAAGCCAGATGGAGAATGGGAGGTCTGGTCCCCACTTTTCTTCAATACCAAATTTGTGATTCTTCTAAATCTGATTAGAAACTGTGTGTGGAGGGATAAGAAGCAAGTATCCTAACAGATTACATTAACAGTCTGTAATGTATAAGCCCTAAAATACAAATGCTTTGAATATCAATTTTATTATTGCTTTCTAGTTCAGTACTACATACACAAACTGTAGTCACTTCAATGATGCGTCATTCAGTGGCGTGCTGGCCTGTGTTTGCCAGGGGAGGCCAGGTGGTAATTTACCCCCCTTTTGTGTGTGCTAACGGTGATTTTGTGCTATTTTGGTGCCCCATTTATGCCCTGGCACCCCCTAAAAAAGCATCGCTGGGGGGGCCATGGCTTCCCGGCCCCTCTTGCCAGCACGCCACTGGTGTCATTGTTTGTTGTTGTAGTTCTCATGTATAGTCTTCTAATACACACCAGAAGAGTTAGGAAGTCTGCTCATGTACGCAGTAAATGAGTTTCAAAAATGCAAAAAGATAACATTTTAGAGACCTAAGAATACAAAATTTTTCCTTTGGAGTATTTTCCCAAGTTCTGCTAGATGGCTACACCTTTGAACCTCAGGGAGCTCATGTAGTGCCAACCTCCCGTAATTTTATCCTTGCCTTGATTAGCTTCTAGGGTAGTGTGTACCTGAACTGCTTTACATTACCCTTAGACTGCTAGATGTCTTCATATGGCAAGTAAAATCACTGGGCATTACCTAGAGTAAAATGCCGTACTGCTGTAGAGTGTGGCCATGGATCTCAAAGGGTTATAGAGGTGGCTAGCAAACATTTAGTTATGTTCTCAGAATAGACCTCTTGGAAATTTTGTAGAAATGCAAGAATCATATGGTTTATGTTGTTTTTATATTACATTAACTATAGGGCAAAAGCATTAAAATCTACCTGTATGTGTCAGCTCATTAATTGGTACAGTATACTGTATGTGTGGTTGCAGTGTGAATGCACCATTCCTGAGTTTTCATGTCTATAGAATAATCCATCTAATAGGTGCAATCAAGACATTCTAGGGGTTAATTGTATTAATAATTGAACGTTGTCTTCTTTCAAAAGATTGCAGGTTCAAGTCCCATCTGGAGCTCAGAGTTTTTCTGAGTCCATGGCATTCCACATTTTTGTCAGCAAAAATTTCCTAACTCTGTAATTGAAAGTCTGCTGACATTTGCTGCATTGGTCTCTCTCACTCTTTTTCTCTGCACTTCCATCCTTACTTCTCTGTTCCTTTTTCTCTGTCAGTCTGACCCTCTATGTGTCTGTCTGTATTTGCTTCTTTGTGTTTTTCTCTGTATGTCTGAATGAATAAATAACCATGTCACTGTTCTCTCACTGCAGTCATTTTTATGTAAAATATATAGAGCTAACTCTATCCCATCTAGACATATCTCTTTGATGAAAAAAAATCATTTGGCATTCACCTTATAACTAAAGGTTGTGTAGAGGTTAATGTTGACGTAGTAGTAGTTTATGTGTCTGTTGCCCCTGTGGCTACGGCTCAATTTCAGGCTCAATGGAGTTATCTTATTAAAGTTACCTGAGTAACGTGCTAGACCTGGTTAAGTACTGATAACCAAAATAATAACATACATTTGCGAAGTTAATGACATGATTTCCAATTATTCAGGTTTGGAGTGATATGTAAAATTTTGACTTTGCCTGGTGTCAAGAAGTTTATCACTTGGAGTAGCCCACTTGTAAATGAGTTGGCAGTCTAAATGGCATACTGCGAAAGTTGTCAGAGGCAGTTAAAAGTTTTAACCCTGATGATGACTTTTAGTAAAAACATTTTGTTTTTTTGTTGTATAT
Organism: Nanipora kamurai; assembly: GCA_036872915.1. Taxonomy (NCBI): domain Eukaryota; kingdom Metazoa; phylum Cnidaria; class Anthozoa; order Scleralcyonacea; family Helioporidae; genus Nanipora; species Nanipora kamurai. Next base: position 22,611 of record JBAHVQ010096124.1, on the reverse strand, counting down.
AGTTATGTTTTAGCCTTATATATAGGATTTTTAAAATCACAGTAAACATGTATAACAATTTTCTTAAACTCATTGCAGATACAGTCCCTAGTAAAATTGGATAGTTTGACACCTTTCTGTCTGAGAGGTCTGCCCTTCTTTAGCAGAGTTGTCTGTTGTTTCTGGTAGTTACCTGAAAATACATTGTAATAAAAGTCAAATACAGTAGAGACCAAAAAGAGTTAATTGAGTTGGTTGCTACTCCTTTCTATTTGAGATATCTCCTTGATGAGAATAACTGTTTGGAATTGTCAAGTGAAAAATTGTCTGTCCCCAGTAAAATGTGTACCGGTACACAGTAGAAAAAATAGTATTGACCAGAGTATAATGTAGGGATTGAATGTACATAGGGCTATATTGAAAATATTTGATTTGAACCTCTTCTAAAAACCAACTTTTTGTTGCCAGTGTATTCAAAATTTTGTATATGTTCATTGAGAATAGTTCAGATGTATCTCTGGTAAGCTTTTTCTGTTATTAATGACGCCAAACCTTTTTAAGATTATGTGCATAAGGGTCAGCTCACGAAAAAGTCAGCATGGATCAATGTTACATTATTTTGGGATGAGGGTATTGTGTCATAAATAATAAAATAGTGTTCATTAATTCATAAAATTTGCTTTTGGTTCTCTACCTTTCAGAACTCAAGTGATTACAAAGTTTTTTAAAAGAAGTAGTGGTATGTAGAACGTGCTCAGTTTCACATTAAAATTTTTAACAAATACGGCTGGCAACCGATTTCGAATTACTTAATGCTGAACACTAATCTGGTTCATGTGGGAACATGGTATATATGAGACGACCAATGAACGTTTGTCAGGCTCGTTTCCTCAAAAAAACGATTTCTGAGCCCTACTGTAGACGGGAATCGTCTCAGGAAATCGCAATTTCCTGATGACCAGCGAGACGCTCTAAACATTGAGCGGGTTCCATTCCCTTCTGGGGCTCAAATAATTTTTCTTAGGAAACTAGCTTGATGAACGTTCGCTGGTCGTCTGATTTCGAATTGTTAACAAATGGATTGAATTGCTAACTGCAGTTTTAGACAAGGCAATAATTCTAATTATTGACAACATGTAATTGTGTCAGTGTTCCAAAGTTTATGATGGTAGTAAGAATTTAGAAGCAGCACATAGCAGTTAAGGGAGTGAACCAAATTTAATGTTGTACTACGACGATTTTGCGAAAAAGGTTGGAAGTAATATTTAAAGGCCGAAAATGAGGACTTGATTGGGTTTTCAATTACGAGGAATTTATTCCAGTCCGAGGCGAAGCCGAGGACTTCATCTGTTATTTCGAGTTCAGGCACTAGAAAAACAGATCAAGTTTTCTGCCCAGTACCTCCCTTGTATTTTCAAGTTCGCTCACGTGGTATAGTTCAGCGCGTCTGATTGAACAATTTCTCCATGAATTATTAATGAGTTTGAGAAAGTGAATTTCTAACCTTCGATCCACCTATATTACAGGTAAATATTTGGGGTTTTTTCACGTAAGCTAAGCACAAAGTGTAATTCTTCGTGTGACGAGCAGTAATCAAAAACAAACATGATGCGAACCGAAAAAACCTAAAAACCCTCCGAGTTTATCAACTTTCAAAGGGTTCTCAGGATCAAACATATCTCTACTCCGATTTTGCAGCCCCGCTGCTCCCTGTACCATTATTTGTTTGTCAAATGGAGAAAAAAAATCTAAATTTTCCTTTTTTTCACCAGATATTCGTGATAAAAATAACACGGTGGTCTTCCGCAGTTCTAACGTACCAAAGTCAAAGACGAACTGCGACAGTCAAATCACTCGCCATAGTACTGCACAAGAATGCAAGGAAAATATAAGTCCAGTGGTTGACGACAAAAGTGACTCTCAGCTAAAATGCTGTGTTGTGAAGGTTGAACTATTTCGTACAGAAAATGGTTGTATTGAAAAAGGAAATAACGACCAAACTGATGCAACCAAGACTTTGAAAACGTCCGAGGTTCCTATTCTTGCGGAGAAAGATACATCAGCTTCATTTTCGTCGAAAGAAAGTTTGACGACATTTAAGGTTCCTACTCTTGAGGAAAAAGACGAATCAACTTCTTTGCCTAAAGAGATTTTGGCGACATCTCAGCTTGCTGTTCTCGAGGAGAAAGACGTATCAACTTCATTGTCTAAAGAGAGTTCGACGACATCTGAGCTTTCTACTCTTGAGGAAAAAGACGAATCAACTACATGGTCCATAAAGAGTTTAACAAATAGAATTAAGACCAAGTCTAGTTGTGAGGAAAATCAGGAATTAGTTCGTTTATCTTCAAATAAGGATGTTCATACAAGTGTGAGCCCATCATCAGGCGAAATAACACCTTATGGTGTTCAAGGGACAGTAAATTGTGCTGATATTTTTAGCTCTTTCGACGCTAAAATGGAAGATGTTACTGGGATGGAAATTTCAGATTTTCAAACAATAAATGTCAGCGAAGAAAAAGAAAATGCCAATGGACAAAAGCTTGTTTCCAGCGAAGTCAATGCAGAAAGAGATCACGAAGCAACCGTGATACCTCGGAATGCCGGGACAGAAGGTATGTGCATAGTGAGCTGGATGAGAGTTCCCGGAACGAATTTGCATAGCTTGGGAGAGTCGGAGAAAAATTAATATTGGCAAATAAATTTTTCTTGGAGCTTACCTGCTCGATAACCGTTGTCGTGAGCAACTGACAAGGTAACCTACGTGACTAGTTGTTGGATGAAAGTGTACAAAAACAACCGTTAACCAATCATAACTCCTGTTTGTTACCTAGAACCCAGTCCTTCCATGATTTCTGAAGTGCTCAATTGTTCTTTTTGATATACTGTATACCAATCAATCACGAAAGATATGTTGAATACACGGGCGATTTTTTCGGCGATTTTTGAAGCATGCGATTGAGTGAATACATGTAACTCAGGAAGCTACTGTACTGGACCCACTGATTTCTATATAACTGGACTGCGGGTCTCTGATACTTTTGTATTGTTAAAAGTGTCCGCAATTGATCGACGTCATATTGGTCTTCAATCCGACGAGATCCGGTGAGTAATACTGCATAAAAACATTCAGAATTATCTTTCGATGGGGAACTTGTAACAGATATCCGAATTTAGTTAAATTTTCGATTTACCGACAAATGTTTTTACCATTCAAGACGCTGTCAACTCCCTAAACTCGCTTTTCTCTCGAGTTTGGTCCCATGCCGCCTTTCCATCTCATGAAACACATCTTGCATGTGATTGGTTGAGGAGGGCTTATGACCTACCAAGATGGTGGACTTTTTAGGACATTTTCCAGAGGTTTATAAGCTTTGCACAAATGGGTTAGTACAATCTTAAGTCACTCGATACAACCGCATCTGTCAGGAGGATAAAAATCGTCCGTGTAAACAGCCCTTTAAGCTTGGTTTACCCACTGCGATTAAACGGCCGGAGTTCTAGCTTGAATGCTTCTTAAGTTGATTACCAGTCAGCTGACCGCTTCGTGAGCCCAGATGTACCTGCTATTTATTAATAATCATTCAGCAATTGGCTTGCCTTTTTCACCCATTGGTAGATCGTTGGAATGATCATTAGAATGACCTACCAAAGGGCACAAAAGGGAGGCAAATTTCAATCGGGTCAGTTTAGGGTTGTTCTCAGTAGGAAAATTGTAAATAACACAACATTCAACTCGTTTATAATTTATCTTAAATTTGTAAATTAATTAATGTTATATATGTTTGATATATAGTTAGTTTTGGAAATAGTATTTTACAGGTAATGTATATGTCATATAATCTTCACAAACAATTTTAAAGTCAATTGTAGAAAACCAAAAGGGCTGGGAAACTGCAGGAACTTACGTGTAGAAAAACCGACGTTTCGAGAGAAAAATGCATGGAAAACCGCAGCATGTAACATTGACTTTACATGTTATTTATTGCATTTTTTCAGCACAGATGTCTACTTCTCCCTAAAGCCTGGTTTTCACGAGTAACGCAAGCATAAGAACAAGCACAAGCATAAGGATAAAATTGTTTCCTTTTCTTTGTCCTTGTGTTTATCCTTGCATAAAATCTGTTTTCACGGTGAAATAAGCACTTTTGTGCTTGCGCTTATGCTTTCATAAAACCTGTTTTCACAGTGAAATAAGTACTCTTGTGTTTGTTCTTATCCTTGCATAAAGCCTGTTTTCATGGTGAAATAAGTACTCTTCTCCTTGCCCTTATCCTTCCATAAAATCTGTTTTCTCGGTGAAATAAGTACTCTTGTGCTTGTCCTTATGCTCACATAAAGCCTGTCTTCACGGGAAATAAGTAGTCTTGTGCTTGTCCTTATTCTTACATAAAACATGTCCTCACGGTGAAATAAGTACTTTTGTGCTTTTTCTTATGCTTACATAAAGCCTGTCTTCACGGTGCAAGAAGTACTCTTGTGCTTGTCCTTATGCTTACATGAAACCTTTTTTTACGGTGATGTAAGCACTCTTGCGCTTTTCGTTGTGCTTACATCAAGGCTGTCTTCATGGTGAAAGAAGTACTCTTGTCCTTTTGCTTATGCTTAAATAAAACTTGTTTTCACGGCGAAATAAGTTCTCTTGTGCTTACCCTTATGGTTGTATAAAACATGTCTTCACGGTGAAATAAGTAATCTTGTACTTATCCTTATGCTTGCATCAACCTATTTTCACGGTGAAATAAGTACTCTTCTGCTTCTCCTTATGGTTGCATAAAACCTGTTTACCGGGTGAAACAAGTATTGTTTTACTTGTCCTTATGCTTACATAAAACCTGTTTTCACGGTGAACTAAGTACTCTTGTTTGTCGTTATTCTTAGATAAAGGCTGTTTTCACGGTGAAATTAAGTACTCTTGTCCTTGTTCTTATGCTTAAATAAAACCAGTCTTCACGGTGAAATAAGTACTCTTGTCTATGTCGTTATTCATAGATAAAGCCTATTTTCGCGTTGAAATAGGTATTCTTGTGCTTGTCCTTATCCTTTCATAAAGCCTGTTTTCACGATGAAATAAGTACTGTTGTGCTTTTCCTTATGCTTTCATAAGGCCTTTCTTTACGGTGAAATAAGTAGTCTTCTCCTGGTCCTCATTCTTACATAGAGCCTTTTTTCACGGTGAAATAGGTACTCTTGTGCTTGTCCTTATGCTTACGTAAATCCTGTTTTCGTGGTGAAATAAGTACTCTTGTGCTTGTCATTGTTCTTACATCGAACCTGTTTTCACGGTGAAATATGAACTCTTGTGATTGTCCTTATTCTTACATCCAACATGTCCTCGCAGTGAAATAAGTACTTCTTGTTCTTATTTCTGTTTTCACTGCGAAATTAATACTCTCCTACTTGTCCTTATTCTTGGATAAGGCCAATTTTCACGGTAAATATGGCTCTTGTCATTGTCCTTATGCTTTCATAAAGCCTGTTTCTACGTTGAAATAAGTACTCTTGTGCTTGTACTTATCCTTCAACAAAGTCTTTTTTCAGCGTTAAATAACAACTCTTATCCTTCTGCTTTCACTTGTATAAAAGCTGTTTTTATGCTGAAGTAAGTACTCTTGTGCTTGTACTTCTGCTTACATAAAACCGGTTTTCACGATGAGATAAATACTCTTGTGCTTGTTCTTTTGCTTACTTAAAAGCAGTTTTCACGGTGAAATAAGTACTCTTATACTTGTCCTTATACTTGTATAGCTAAAACCTATTTTCACGGTGAAATAAGTCGTCTAATGCTTGTCCTTATGCTTGTATAAAACCTGTTTTCACGGTGAAATAAGTACTCTTGTGCTTGTCCTTATGCTTACATAAAGCCTTTTATCACTGTGAAGTAACTCCTCTAATGCTTGTCCTTATTCTGACATAAAGCCTATTTTCACGGTTAAATAAGTTCGCTTGACCTTTTACTTATGCTTACGTAAAATCTGTTTTCACGATGAAGTAAGCACTCTTGTTCTTGTCCTGAATCTTACATAACGGCTGTTTTATGGTGAAATAAGTACTCTTATACTTGTCCTTATGCTTGCATAAAGCCTGTTTTCACGGTGAAATAAGTACTCTTGTGCTTCTCCTTATGTTTAAGTACATAAGACCTTTTTTCGCGGTGAGATAAGTACTCTTGTCGATATCCTTATGCTTGCATAAAACCTCTTTTCGCGGTGAAATAAGCACTCTTGTGCTAATCGTTATGCTTGCATAAAACCTGTTTTCACCTTGAAATAAGTACTCCTGTCCTTGTCGTTATCCTTACATCAAGCCTTTTTTCTCGGTGAAATTAGTCCTCTAATGCTTGTCCTTATTCTTGTATAAAATCTATTTTCACGGTGAAATAAGTACTCTTGTGTTTGCCCTGATGATTGCATAAAACCTATTTTCACGGTGAAATACGTACTCTTGTGCTTGTGCTGATGCTTATACAAAACCTTTTTTCACGGTGAAGTAAGTACTCTTGTGCTTATATCAAGCCTCTTTTCACGCTGAAATAATTACTCTTGTGCTTGTTTTTATCCTTGCCTAAAACCTGTTTTAACGTTGAAATAAGTGCTCTTGTCTTAATCCTTCTGCTTAGATAAAGGTTGTTCTGATGTTAAAATTAGTACTCTTCCGCTTGAAAACAGGTTTTACGCAAGAATAACCGGAAGTACATCAGTGCTTTTCAATGCATTTTGCCGTGAAGACAGGTTTTATACAAGTATAAGCACAAGGACAGGAGTACTTATTTCACCGTTAAAATAAGCTTTATGCAAGCATAAGGACAAGTGTAAGACTACTTATTTCACCGTGGAAACACGCTTTATGTAAGCATAAGTACAAGGACAAGAGTACTTATTTCAACGACAAAACAGACTTGTTTTAAGGATTAGGACTACGACAACAGTACTTGTTTGACCATGAAAACAGGCTTTATGCAACTATAAGAATAGTCATAAGAGTGCTTTATGAAAACAGGCTTTATGTAAGCGTAAGGACAAGCACAACAGTGCTTATTTCACCGTGAAAACATGATTTATGTAAGCGTAAGGACAAGCACAAGAGTACTTATTTCACCGTGAAAAGAGACTTCATCTAAGCATAAAGACAAGGACAAGAGGACTTATTTCACCGTGAAGACAGGCTTGATGTAAGCATAGGGACAAGCACGAGGGTACTTATTTCACCGTGAAAACAGGTTTTATGTAAGCATAAGGACAAGCACGAGAGTACTTATTTCACGATGAAAACAGGTTTGATGTGAGCATAAGGACAAAAACAAGAGTACTTATATCACGGTGAAAACAGGCTTGATGTAAGGATAAAGACAAGCACAAGAGTACTTATTTCACCATGAAAACAGTCTTGATGTAAGCATAAGGACGAGCACAAAAGTACTAATTTCATCGAGAAAACAGGTTTTATGGAAGCATGACAACCAGGAGAAGGGTACTTATTTTACCGCGAAGAGAGGTTTTATGTAGGCATAAGGACGTGGACAAGAATACTTATTTCACCGTGAAAAGAGGCTTTATGTCAGAATAAGAACAAGCACAAGAGTGCTTATTTCACTGTGAAAAAAGGCTTGATGTAAGAATAAGGACAAGCACAAGAGTACTTATTTCACTGTGAAAAAAGGCTTTATGTAAGCATAAGGACAAGCACAAGAGTACTTATTTCACTGTGAAAAAAGGCTTTATGTAAGCATAAGGACAAGCACAAGAGTACTTATTTCACTGTGAAAAAAGGCTTTATGTAAGCATAAGGACAAGCACAAGGGTACTTATTCGACCGTCAAAACAGGCTTTACGTAAGCATAAGGGCAAGAACAAGAGCGCCTATTTCACCGTAAAAGCAGGTTTTATGCAAGCATAAGCGGAAGCACAAGAGTACTTATTTCAGCGTGAAGAGAGACTTTATGTAAGCATAAGGACAAGCGCAAGGGGTAGTTGTTTGATCGTTGAAACATAGTTTTCGTAACCACATGGACAAGCACAAGAGTGCCTATTTTACCGTAAAAACAGGTTTTATGCAAGGATAAGTGAAAACACGAGCGTACTTATTACGCCGTGAAGACAGGTTTTATGCAACCGTAAGTACAAGCACAAGAATACTTATTTCACCGTGACAGTAGGCTTTATGGAAGCATAATGACAACTGCACGAGTACTTATTTCACCGTGAAAACAAGTTTTATGCAAGAATAATCACAAGCACAAGAGTACTTATTACACCGTCAGAACAGGTTTTATGTAAGCATAAGGACAAGCACAGGAATACTTACTTCACCGTGAAAATAGGCTTTATTTGAGCATAAGCGGGAGCACAAGAGTACTTATTTCACCGTGAAAATAGACTTGATGTAAGCATAGGGAGAAGCACAAGAGTGCTTATTTCACTGTTAAGACAGGCTTGATGTAAGCATAAGGACAAGCACAAGGGTACTTATTTCACCGTGAAAACAGGCTTTATGTAAGCATAAGGACAAGCACAAGAGTACTTATTTCACCGTGAAAACAGGCTATATATAAGCATAAGGAGCGGAGTACTTATTTCATCGTGAAAACATTTTTTATGTAAGAATATGGACAAACACGAGAGTACTTATTTCACCCGTGAAAAGAGCCTTTATGTAAGCATAAGGACAAGCCCAAGGGGTACTTGTTTGACCTTTGAAACATACTTTTTGTAACCATAAGGACAGGCACAAGAGTGCCTATTTCACAGTAAAAACAGGTTTTATGCAAGGATAAGCGGAAGCACAAGCGTACTTATTTCACCGTGAAGACAGGTTTTATGCAACCATAAGTACAGGCACAAGAATAGTTATTTCACCGTGACAGTAGGCTTTATGGAAGCATAATGACAACTGCACGAGTACTTATTTCACCGTGAAAACTGGTTTTATGCAAGCATAATCTTGAAGACAGGCTTAATGTAAGCATACGGACTAGCATAAAGTACTTATTTTGTCGTGATTAGAGGTTTTTTGCAACCATAAGCAGAAGCACAAGAGTACTTACCGTATTTCACCGTGAAAATAGGCGTGGTGTAAGCATAAGGATAAGCACAATATTGCTTATTTCACCGTGAAAACAGGTTTTATGGAAGCATAACCAAAAGCACCAGAGTACTTATTACACCGTGAAAACAGGTTTTATGTAAGCATAAGGACAAGGACAGAAGTACTTATTTAACCGTGAAAACAGGCTTGATGTAAGGATAGGCGCAAGCACAAGCGGGCTTACTTCACTTTGAAGACAGGTTTGATGTAAGCATAAAGACAAGCACGAGGGTACTTACATGTATTTCACCGTGAAAACAGGCTCTATATAAGCATAAGGACAAGAGTACTTATTTGACCCTGAAAACAGGTTTTATGTAAGCATAAGGACAAGCACGAGAGTACTTATTTCACGATGAAAACAGGTTTGATATGAGCATAAGGACAAGCACGAGAGTACTTATATCACGGTGAAAACAGGCTTGATGTAAGCATAAGGACGAGCACAAAAGTACTAATTTCACCGAGAAAACAGGTTTTGTGGAAGCGTAACAGCCAGGAGAAGAGTACTTATTTCACCGTGAAGAGATTTTTTATGTAAGCTTAAGGACAGCGACAAGAGTACTTATTTACCCTTGATAGGCTTGATGTAAGCATAAGGACAAGCCCAAAAGTACTTATATCATAGTGAGAACAGGTTCTGTGGAAGTATAACTACAAGGACTAGAGTACTTATTTCACCGTGAAGACAAGTTTTATAGTAGCATAAGGACAAAAACAAGAGTACTTATTTCAGCGTGAAGACAGGTTTTTTGCCACCATAAGCACAAGGACAAGAGTAGCTATTTTACCGTGGCTTTATCTAAGCGTAGGGACAAGGAGAAGAGTACTTACTTCACAGTGGAAACAGGTTTTATGCAAGAATAGGGATAGCACAAGTGTGCTTCTCTCGCCGTGAAAACAGGCTTTATGTAACCACAAGGACAAGAGTAATTATTTCACAGTGAAAACAGGTTTTATGCAAGCATAAGGACAACACAAGAGTGCTTCTCTCGCCGTGAAAACAGGCTTTATGTAAGCATCAGGACAACCAAAGAGTACTTATTTCACCGTGAAAAGAGGCTTGATGTGAGCATAAGGACAAGCGCAAGAGTACTTATTTCACCGTGAATAGAGGCTTGATGTAAACATAAGGACAAGCACACGAGTACTTATTTCACCGTGAAAATAGGCTTTATGTGAGCATAAGTACAAGCACACGAGTACTTATTTCACCGTGAAAACAGATTTTATGGAAGGATAAGGGCAAGGAGAAGAGTACTTATTTCAGCATGAAGACAAATTTTATGGAAGCATAAGGACAAGGACAAGAGTACTTATATCACCGTGAAAAGAGGCTCTATGTAAGCATAAGGTCGAGCACCAGAATACTTATTTCACCGAGAAAATAGATTTTATGGAAGGATAAGGGCAAGAAGAAGAGTACTTATTTCAGCGTGAAGACAAGTTTTATGGAAGCATAAGGAAAATAGGCTTTATGTAAGCATAAGGACAAACACAGTACTTATTTCACCATGAAAAGAGGCTTGATGTGAGCATAAGGACAAGCACACGAGTACTTATTTCACCGTGAAAATAGGCTTGATGTGAGCATAAGGACAAGCACACGAGTACTTATTTCACCGTGAAAAGAGGCTTTATGTACGCATAAGGT